>PVIA01015492.1:0-22548 GCA_004024845.1 Tonatia bakeri | reverse complement strand
TGTTTCTTCATTCTTTTCTGTTTGGTTGTTCCTTTCTTCCTTCTGGTCCACTCCATTGATTTGAGTCCCAGTTTTCTTCCCCTCACTATTATTTTCCTGTGCGTTTTCCTTCATTTCTCTTATCGTAGCCTGCATTTGTTCATCTAATTTATGTCCAAAGTCAACCAATTCTGTGAGCTTCCTGATCACCAGTGCTTTGAACTGTGCATCTGGTAATTCGGCTATCTCTTGGTCACTTAAAAAAATTGGTTCTGGGGATTTCAAATCTGTTTCAGCCATCTTTTTTATTTTCCTTTAATTTGGCTGTGGCTGTTTTGTAAGGGCGGCGGAGCCTTAGGTGTTCACCAGGGCGGGGCACCCCAGTCACTGGGGTTTTATGTGGGGGCGGGGTCTGAGAGGGAACAATGGTGCCTGCTCCACTCTCTCTAGGACTTCCGTTCCCTCCACTGCCTCCCACAAGCAAATTGGGCCCTTCCTGTGCTGGCTCCCGGGCGGTGGGCTTGTGCACTTTCTCGGACTGTGGGCTTCCCTGAGAAGTCTCCTGTGAGGCTGAGAGAGTCTCCCAGCCTCAGCTCCCAGACGGGGCTCTTAAGCTTTGAAATGCGGCGGCGCTGCCCGTTTTCGCTTAGTTTGTGCGCAAATGTGTGGCTGTGGACAGCTAGCTGCCTTGCGTCCCTCACTGGGTCTGCTAGTCTCCTCCTGCACCCAGGGTCCGCCACCGTCCGTCCTGTCCGCTGCCATCTGCGCCCTGCGCACCCGCACCTGCCAGCCAGCATTTCTTCCCACCGGGACCCTTCGACCCCTCTCTGCAGGCCTCCGACTCCACCACTCCTTACCGGTCGGGATGTACTGGAGCCCAACTTGTGTTCAGTTAATTTCTCTTTGTTCTGGTTGTATTTTTGTTTCTCAATTTTTGTTGTCCTTAGTTTTGGTTGCGCAAGGAAGCACAATGCGACTGCCTATGCCTCCATCTTGGCCGGAACTCAAATTCTTATTTCTTCATTATTTTCTGATTTTATGTTGTTTTCTTCCTTCTGGTCCACTCCATTGATGTGAGACCCAGCTTTCTTTTCATCACTATTGGTTCCCTGTGCATTTTTCTTCATTTCACTTATTGTAGCCTTCATTTTTTCATCTAATTTGCAACCAAGGTCAACCAATTCTGTGAGCATCCTGATCACTACCAGTGTTTTGAACTGTGCATCTGATAGGTTGGCTATCTCTCAGTCACTTAAAGGTACTTGTTGTGGAGCTTTCATTCGTTCTTCTGTTGTCTTGTCCCGCCTGTTATATATGAGGGGCAGAGTCCTAGCTGTTCACCAGAGCAGGGTAGGCCAGTCACTGGGTTGTGACGCTATATGTGGGGGAGGTTCTGAGAGGGAACAATGGTGCTTGCTCCACTCTCTGTTGGACTTCAATCCTTTCTGCTGCTTCCCCTAAGAAAACTGGGCCTTTCTGGGGATAATTCCCATGTGGGTGGGCTTGTGCACCCCATGGGTCTTTCCAGTGACCTCACCTGTGAGGCTGGGAGTCTCTCCCTGTGCCTCAACCCCCCACAGGTATTTTCAATCAGTGCCCTGAGGCTCTATTTCCAGGTGCTGGGACCCTAGGACCACCCCGTCAGCCAGCCACCTTGCATGCAGTGCCTTGCTTCACAATCAAAACCTCGCTGGGTCTGCTGGTTGCCACCCCTCGGCCAGGGTCTGCCAGCCGCCGCTTGTGTGCCCAGGGTCCGATCACTGTGGTCTTGCAAGCCGGGGACACTTTACGCTGTCCCAGTGCTCTTTATGCCAAGACTCCTCTCCATCGGACTACCCAACTCCACCCCTTCTCCTGGTCTGAATGAACGTGTCAATTTTAACTCCTTAGTTGTCCAACTTCCCTACAGTTCAATTTTCCATCAGTTCTGATTGTTATTCTATTTCTAAATTGTTGTTGTCCACAGTGTTGACACACAGTGTGTCTATCTACACCTCCATCTTGGCCAGATGTCCTCCCAAATGCCTTTTTCCAGGATATCACCATATATGCCAGCCTGAACTTTGTGAGAGGTGCTTGAATGCAAGAGCTAAGCCAAAATCTGTCAAATAGCAGCCATCATGTTTCTTCCCCACACTCAGGTTTTAATATAAGTGTTGCCATCATGTCCTGTGTCATGTTCATTGTTTTCACAGTCTGGTCCAGCATCTCCATGGACCAGACACCACCAGAAGCTGCAGCACATTCTCACCCCAGAAACCTCCACAAATACCCTCCAGAGACCAGAGCTGCCCACACTATCTTGATGCTGGCAGTCACTTGTGCCACCTTCTACATGCTGAATTCAATTTCTGCTTTTTTCATCATTGTGTGAGTGGGCCCTCATCTCTGGTGGGTGCAGACCTCTCCTCCTTGGCTTCCTGATCTTCTGCTGTTCACCCCTCACTGTGGATGTTCAGGGATCCTAGAGCTCCTGGGGTCATGAACTGTTGTAATTGACTCTTGACAATCTAACATGTGGGTGTCAGTGTTTATAATATTTATAATTTCACTGTTGACTAATCATTCACTGAATGCCAATGTTCTGCATAAAATCCACAGTGAACTTTATTTTTAAATTAAAATAGAATTGACACACAACCTTGTGTAAGTGTAAGGTACCCAGTGTGTTTCTTTTATGCACTTACATTCACTCATGTGCCACATAATGGTGGTGATCCACCCGGAGAAACATGTGGTTGTGTGATGCTGTGGTTGTGCGAACAGCACAGAGGCAATCACATGTGGATGGTCTCTCTACTGCTCACCTGGACTGCAGGGCTCAGCCTGTTGCTCCTGGGCTTCAAGCCTGCACAGCACATTGTTGTACAAAAAAACTTGTACAATAAATCAGCACAGGAGAAAATGACAATATCAAGAGATGTGGTAAACACATGAGCCTGCTGCAGCCATAACGAAGCATACTGTTCTACTGCAAGCCTAAAAATAATTGTCACCAAAGATTACGTTAATTGATTTGAGTGTGTGTGTGTGTGAGACAGAGAGAGAGTCATTGATCAGTTGCCTCCCATAGGCACCCTGACCAGGGATCGAACCCACAACATTTTGGTACTTGTAATGACACTCTAACCAACTGAACCACCTGAACAAAGCAGGCATAAATTCTTTGTTGGCATGTCTGATCAGAATTTTGATAAATTTTAATTGAGTTATTGTTTTTTATTGTTGAGTTGAGGCTTCTCATGTATTTTCTAAAAGAAATGAAATGCCAACATTTTCTCCCAGTCTGTGTCCTGAGCTCTTTTTACAGACATAACAGCAACATTAATGCACAGGTAGAGTTTCCTGAGAGGAGGAATCAGAAGTGACTCACTGTGAAGTTTTCCTGGGAGAGGACTTAGGTGACTGAGGGAGCAGGGGGACAGTGTGACTCATTTATTTTGTGTATTCCTGAGTATCTTTTGAATTTTCTTGTATGTGCATGAAAAATGTTTTCAAAGAGCAAGGTACATAAAATTTCTTCACCAATAAAACTCTTGACAGACCATCCTCACATCGCAATTTAAGATTCAGACTCTGATCCTCTTGTCTAAGACCAACCATTTGCCTTAGAAATTCAATTTATGAAAACCTTGACTGGACTCTATGGACAAATCCTCCTGTGGAAAATAGCTCAAAATTCCATGTATAATGCAAAAGCCAGCTTCTTAAAAGCAACAAATAGTTGATGAGATATTAATGACCACACCCAAAAAGAAGGGAAAGGCTCAGCTTGGCCTCCACAGAGGGCAGCGCCCTGAGTGAGGAGTGGGGGAGGGTGTGCAAGTTCATGGCCCAGACTGGAGCCCAGCACTGTAGCCCTGGGCTGAGCTCTTGACTATCTTACTCATCTGGGTTCCCTTCTATACATGTAAATGAAGCTTTTAAAATTAATTATGTGTATATAAATAATATACAATTTATATGATGAAGGTATATTCACTATAAAATGTTAAAAGCTATAAATGACAAACATTAGTAAACAAAATGGGTCCATTCACCTGTGCACATTAAAGCCCAACCCAGAGCAAACAAGAGTTTGCAGCAAAGAAAGTAAAGGTTTAGCCCTGGCTGGTATGCTTTAGTTGGTTGGGGCATCGTCCCATAAGCAAAAGGTTGCATGTTCAATCCCTGGTCAGGGCACATACCTAGGCTGTGCATAAGATCCCCAGTCCTGATTCCTATGGAAGGAAATTAATCAATGTTTCTCTCTCCCATCAATGTTTCTCCCTCTTCCTGCCTCTCTCTCTATAAGCAATGAAAAGATAATGTCCTCAGGTGAGTATAAAATAAAAAGAAATTTTAAAAAGTAAATGTTTATTTAAGGAAGTGGCACCAAACCCAGGTCACAGGTGAGTTATTCCTCTAAGACCTGGCTCCAAGATTGCTCCTAGGGGATGGGTTGCATAGGGGACTGTGGGGCTTAAGGTAAAGGTCTCCATTGACTGGTCAGCACTAGGGTAGGGGGTGGTTGGTCATTGCATCTGGTCCTAATTCAGCCATGAGGTTGTTCTGTCTGGTTTCACACATTCATTCCACTGCTCTCCCCAAAATCTAAATCTTCATGAGTATGTATTTGAACACATCAGATATTTCAACCACTTTCCTCTCTGCAGACACCTGTCCACAGCCCTTGGTCCTGTCACAGGTGGCCTGGGGCCCTGCACACCAGGAGCCAGGTGGACACCCTGGATGTCCTTCTCTTCATTTTGGGCAGCCCAGGCCTGTCTTCTTCTAGCTCCCCTGTCACCTGGATCCCACACGTTCCTCTTTTGGTTTACTTCCTCATTTTCCCAATATGTATGGTAGTATTTTCTAAAAAGAATGAGAAAATTTAACTATTAAAGCTCTAAACACATGAGGAAACTGTAGGCTATCCTAGCCCTTATTCACATCTTGACTTGACATAGAATTCTCTGTTGGACATAATTTTTTCTTCAGTAATTGGAAGGCATAGCAACAACATCTTCTAGTCTCCAGGCCCATATTTGCTGCCTCTTAAGTTTTCCTTGTACCTCTTCTCCGTAAGCAGAGAATACACAGCTGCAATCACCCTGGTTGGGGGGAAATAAACAAGAGAGACCCAATTATTGTGATTTTACCAGATGAACCTAAGACAAATGAAGTCAGGGTATCAAATAACAAAAAACAACAACAGAACAAAACCATTACAGCCAGACAGACCTGAGAAAAAATTAAAACAGTGGAGCCGACCAGAGGATAATCCCCAACCCACCCATGTGCTCATGTTGATGCATCAGTGTATTAAAAGCACCCCTGGAAAACTGATGAATATTCTGGTGACAGCCTCTCCTAAGATTCTCACCTGCAGAGGTGAAACAAAAACCCTCCAGACAGAGACCTGGGGCACCTCACTCTAGAGCGCACTTACACCCCCGTGTCAGGCACGAACTTCTTTCTGTCCTTCTGAGCTCTAAGGTGCCCTTGAGATTATCTGCCAGGGGAGCAGTGGGCAGCCAGTGCTGGGTTTACCCTCCATGCTGTCTCCAAGGCTCCCTCTTTCTCAGACTTCCCAGTGAGCTGACAGCAGCCTTGCCCAGACTCTCTCCAGTTTCTTCTTCTACCCTAAATGTTTCCTTAGGGTCACTGTCCCCAGCTTTAATAAACATACTTTCTTTCTTTCTTTTTTTTAATTTAAATGAATGTTCATAATAAACATACTTTCAAAATCCCCTGCACTCGGGTTCTGGAATATTTTCTAGAGGAAGTCAAGCATCCACACTACACACACCACATACCACAGGCTGCTCTGAGGCAGAACTGCTCAGGCCCAGGCCTTTCTGGTGATTTCAGCTGCTAACGGACCCAGTGAAAGTGAGTCATCAAGGCTCTAAGAGAAAACTCCCTGCGTTCACCACAGCCCCACCACCCTGAACCTCTCTGAGTCTCCTTTCCTCTGTCCCCCACAAGGATCCTATACCAAGTGTCTCATGGGTTAGTTCTGAAGATTACACTTGACCCTCTCTGTAGATCCCATGGTGTCACTGCCTGAGGCACGTTATGCCATCCTCTGTCCATAGTTACCATCCTTCTGTTGATTGGAGCATTTGGAGACATTCCATCCTTTTGCTTTTACAAAACCACAACACAAGAAACACATATACATGGGCATGTGTGGTTATCTTCTTAGGACAAGTTCCTAAAAGAAGAATTTCTGTGTCAAAATGTAAGCACATTTAAATTGCTGAGACCTTGTGCAAAAGTATCCTTCAGGAGTTTTGTCCTGGTTTTCAACTCCTTCACCCTTTACAATAGTATGAGTTCCCTACACTCTGGCGGATACACTCATCATTTGCTTTCATCTTTGCCTCACTGATAGATTTTAATATTTATTCCTATTTTTCTTAATCCACGTTTCCATTTTTGTTTACATGTACTTATTATAAATACAGTTGTTTAACATGTACATATAACTTTTTCCAAATTGTTTATTATTGTTTATGTTCTGCATTATAAACATTTTTAAATATGGAACTTAAGAAGGAAGGAAAAGCAGCCCCAACATCAGAAAGGGGCTGGCGCTTAGAGCAAGGCCCAGTGTTGCCGGAAGCAGATCTGGTGCTCACTGCTGGGCGGGATGATTCTCTGGTTGGACCTATGTGGTCTCAGAACATCAGCATCAGATAAGGACACCCCGAAACCACGCTGAGGAGAGACAAAGTAACACCACACTGCCTGCGCACACAGATCCTCCGGAGATCACCTTCCAGAGCCCAAATCCTGGGCATGTCCTATGTCACCTGGCCCCTCAAAGCTGCCCATGTCCCCGGGTGTGTGTTCCCCCTTCCAGCCTCAATGACTCCCCCAGCTGCGACACAGGTCGCACTCGAGTACTCAGTAGTCACCTGCAGCCAGTGGCTGCCATGTTGGATGTGCAGACACAGAACAACCCCTGGTCCAGAATGTGCTATTGGACAGAACCGCTCTTCGTCTTGTCTGGCCTCCAGTCACAGCACTAGACCCATGAAAAATGAAGGGGCCAATATCATCTCTCTGACAGACGACACCAGATTTATGTCTGGGATGTGAATTCATATTAAGCTTGTGTATAACAAACAAAACCAGGTTACCTGTGGCTCTGGTGCCTTCAGGCACAGAGTGTTCCCAGTTCCAAAGGGGAAACACCTGTCCCCCACCTGTCTTCCCAGACTGAAGACACTCTCTGAAATCTCATTTCCAGGGGGTGAGCTTTCTTCTAGAAGAACCCAGGGCAACGCTTTCAGCAGAGGGTGGGGAGACAGGGATCCCACCCCAGGGAGAGGGATTCTAGGAAGTGAGGAGGACACAAGGCCAGGGCCAGTGGGGAGACTCCCCTGGTTTATCCAGAACAACCATTCTCAAAGTGTGGCCTATAGAACCTTTGAAGTTTCTAAGAGCCTTTCATGGAATCTATGAAGTCAAATCTATTTTTGTAGGATTAAAGACATCCTTTGCCTTTTCACTGTGCCCACATTTGCATGGAGGTAAACTCAGCAAGAATGGAGGCTGGGACACCCAACTGCTACAGCAGGCATTCTTTACCACCACCCCTCACAGACTAGAAAACAAAACCAGTGTTACTTTAACAACATGGTTGAAAGATTAAAAATTATTATTGTTGCCCTGGCTGGTGTAGCTCAGTGGATTGAATGCCAGCCTGTGAACCAAAGGGTTGCTGGTTTGATTCCTGTTCAGTGTACATATCTGGGTTGTAGGCTGGGTCCCCAGTATGAGGTGCACATGAGGCAACCCCATATTGGTGTTTCTCTCCATCTCGTTCTCCTTCCCTTCTCTTCTCTCTAAAAATAAATACAACCTTTTGGGGGAAAAAAGAAAATTATTATATTATTAAATCATCATCCTTAAATCAACTTTTTCAAACAATCTTGGCTTCTGTTCAAGATGGCTGTGTAGGTAAATGCCCTGCAATCAAATCAAAATCACAACTACACTACAAACAACCATCACTCAGAACTGCCTGAAATCTAGCTGAACAAAAGCCCTACAACTATGAAATTAAAGAAGTAACATCAAGACTGGCAGGAGGGATAGAGATGCAGAACAGGCTGGTCCCACACTCACATGTGGCAAATAAAAATCAAAAGGAATATCTCAGCTGTGGAGGTCCCCCCGAGGAGCAAGAAATCCCAGCCCAGCATGAGGTTCCTCAGCCCAGGGATTCAGTGCCAGGAAGACAGGTCTCTACAACTTCTGTTTGTAAAAACCAGTGGTGATTGTGGCTGAGAGAAAGGGAGGCTTTTGGAGTCCCAAGCAGTTCCTCTTAAAGGCATACATCCATGGCTGGTGTGGCTCAGTGGATTGAGGACCTACCTGTGAACCAAAGGGTCCCCGGATCAATTCCCACTCAGGGCACATACCTGGGTTGCAGGCCAGGTCCCCAGTAGGGGTGCGTGAGAGGCAACCACACACTGATGTTTCTCTCCCTCTCTTTGTCCCTCCCTTCCTCTCTGTCAATAAATAAATAAGTACACCTTTTTGTGAAAATGGCACACATGCACATGAACTTACTCTGATTTCAAATGCTGGGACATCAGCTCAGAAGGCACCAGGAACACACGAGGAAGCAACTGAGTTGTCTTACATCAGTTTGAGAGCTGAGGGGCAGCTTTCTTTCAAGTGGAAATACTGGCAGAGGCCTCTGTTCCCTTTCTGATCCCTCCCCCACTCAGAATTGGCAGGTGGGCACCATATCGAGTTTCCATCTTCCTGGCTCTCACTCTTTCCCCCACCCTGGTGATACCCTGAAACCCCATCATGCCCAACTTGCAGGCCCCCCATGACACTTTCCAGTGATATTTCCATATGAACAGCCTTTCTTGGCTCATGACGTAGATTTTCCTAAAATGTCTCAAACAAGGAGCTTCTGATCTAGGCATTCCATGTGTCTCCAGCTAAGTGGCTCCAGGCTTGGTGCTAGTGGCAGCTGGCCTTGGTTTGCACCTTGGCCTCTCCCAGACACCTCCAAGCCCAGCACAAGGAGCAGCCATCTGCAGATTGCTTGGTAGCTCATGCTGGGTAACCCCAGGCAGGGCATAGGTGGTAGCTGACTGACTGTGTCCTGCACCTCCCAAGAGGATCCTGAGCCAGCACCACTGATGGACAGCTTCAGACCACAAAAAAACATTACTGGACCGCCTCCACAGCAACACACTCAAGGGGCAGACTCAGCGGGCACCAGAGCTTCCACAGTGGTTGCAGCCAGTCCTCAGAGCTGATCAGCCTGTGGATAAATCCCTTCCATTGCCAACAGCAGTCATGACACAACTACAACAGGCAGGTGCACACGGCCCACAAGGAGGGCACCCAGGAGTGCCCGGATTGGGTGACCAGGGAGACTACACCATTGGGTCTTCTGGGACACCTACTGCATAAGGTCACTCTACTATGATGAGAAGACACGGCAACTCTACCTAACACATAGAAACAAGCACAGGAAGGCTGCCTGCATGAGGAGACAAAGAAACATGTCCCAAACGAAAGAACAGAACAAAACTTCAAGAAAAGAGCTAAACAAAATGGAGACAAGCAACCTACCAGACACAGAGTTCAAAACACTGCTTTTAAGGATGATCCAAGAACTTAGGGGAAGAGTAGATGAAGTTGGTATGAACTTCAACAAAGAGATAAGATAAAATGGAGATACAAAAACATAAATAAAACATTATCAATGAAAAATTACTGAAATGAAGAATACATTACATGGAATCAACATTAGAGTGGTTGAAGCATAGGATGAAATAAGAGATTGGTAAGATAAGGAAGCAGAAAACACCCAACCACAATAACAAAAAGAAAAAAAATAATGAGGACAGTGAAAGTAGCCTCATGAAGAACTTCAACTACACCAACATCACATCATGGGGGTGTCCAAAAGAGAAGCGATAAAGCAAAGAGTTGAAACCATATTTAAAAAAGAATAATTTGGGGGGTGGGCTGGGATGGCAGTAAAAGGCATAAAACTGCACTTGAACAACAATTTAGAAAGAAAGAAAGAAAGAAAGAAAGAAAGAAAGAAAGAAAGAAAGAAAGAAAGAATAATTTGAAAACTTACCTAACCTATTGAAGGAAGCAGACATACAACTCCAGAAAGTGCAGCGTTCCAAACCAGATAAACCCAAAAAGGCCACACCAACAAGCATCATAATTAAAACGCCAAAGATTAAAGACAAAGAGAGAATTTTAAAAGCACCAAGATAAAATTAATTAGTTACCTACAAGGGAGCTGCCATAAGACTGTCTCAGCAGAAACTGATATCTCAACAGAAACTTCTCAGGTTGGAAGAGATTGAAAAAGATTTCATTTTCCCCCCACAGATTTTATTCATTTATTTTTAGGGAGAGGGGGAGGGAGGGAGAAAGAGAGGGAGAGCAACATCAATCGGTTGCCTCTCCCATGCACCCCATTGGGGACTTGGCCCCCAACCCAGGTATGTGGCCTGACTGGGAATTGAACCGGTGACCTTTCAGTTCTCAGGTTGGCACTCCGTCCACTGAGCCACAGCAGACAGGGCAGAAAGGCTTTCATTTTTAACTGAAGGACAGATAAAGAGATTCCCAGACAAGAAAAACCTAAGGAAATTTATCACCACTGAACAGTATTACAAGAAATGTTAAATGGTCTTCTTTAAGAAGAAGAAGAAAAATTTTTAAGTGAATAATAATATGGCTATAATTTTATATCAAAAATTATTTTAATTGAAAATAAATTAACGGTTCTGATCTAAAGACATCTGGTGGCTGAGTGAATAACAAAACAACCTTTATATGTGCTGTGTACATGAGACTCAATTCAGAATGAAAGACAGACTGACTGTAAGGGATGGAAAAAAATATTTCGTGAAAATATCCTTTCAGGAAAATACCTTTGAGTCCCATGGGCGGGGACTCACAGGGAGATAGCGGGACAGAGTTCTCTGTGCAGAAGGAGGTGTAGGTTCTAAGTCAGGGGTCCCCAAGCCTGGCTCTCAGGGTCTCAGCCCTAAGACTGCGTCTGGGGCGGGGACTCTCAGTACTGAGGAGTCCCCTTCTCCCTCTCATGGGCCCTTCTGCCTGGATACTAATAGCACTCCCCCAATTCTTGCTCCCATTGGGTAACCAAACTGCAGACAAGCCAATCAGCGTCACCATGGTTTCGGGTATAAAATCCTCACCTAGTACTCGAATTCCTTCTCCACATGACCGAGGGTCTGGGTCATGGGGCCCCAAACACTGGTCCTGCTGTTCTCGGGGGCCCTGGCGCTGACCTAGACCTGGGCCGCTGAGTGCCCCCTGGGGAGGAAACGGCATGCACCTGAGAGGATCGAGGGGACACGTTGGGAGCGCAAGATTCAGGGACTGCGCGTCTCCAGCACCCAGGGCCCAGACCCCAGACCCGGGACTCCCTCCTCGGCCCCACGCCTGCCCCTTTCCTCCCCCGCTCCTCTCCTCAACCTTTCGCAGTCCCCCTCGCCCCCTGCCCCTATCAGCTCCACCTCAGACCCAGGACGCTCGTCCTTCCCGCCCCCGTGGCCCCACTCCCTGAGGATTTTCAGCATCATGGTCTCCCGACCCGGCCGCGGAAAGTACCGGTACACGGTCATCGGCTACGTGGACGACACGGAGGTCGTGCGGTACGACACCGACACCGCGAATCCAAAGCTCGAGCCGCGGGTGCCGTGGCTGGAGCAGCCGCGGGTGGAGCAGGAGGACCCGCATTTCTGGGACGAGCAGACGCGAGACATCAAGGACAACGAACAGGCTTTCCGAGCGAACCTGAACAAGCTGCGCGCCTACTTCAACCAGAGCGAGGAGGGTGAGCCAAGCGTACCCGGGTGCGGGCACAACCTGCACCCCCAAGGACCGCCCGGGTTGCTCCAGGTCTCTGGTCCCAGCGACATCTCGAGGCTGCGCCACGCGCCTTGCACTCACCTAGGGAGGAGCCCGCGGGGATATTGACAGGGTCTTATTTTCATTGGTTTACGTTTAATCCACTCGAGTCGGGTCGCGAATGGTCGGGTCGGGGGCACACCTGTCCTTGGGGCGGGAATAAATGGAGGGAGCTGACTTGGGGGCTGGGTCAGGGGCGCACACCCACCAGGAAATGACTGGCTGCATCCTGGGGCCCGACGGGGAACTCGTCAGCGGGTATGGTCACCTCGCCTACGACGGCAAAGACTACCTCGCTCTAAACCTGGACCTGCGCTCCTGGAGCACTGCTGACACGGCGGTGCAGATCACGGCCGATCGCAATTTGGTGCAGAACTTTGATGTGGACTACTGGAGGCTCTGCATGGACGGCCTTTGCGAGCGCTGGCTCCACCTGCTCCTGGTGATCGGGAAGCAGACGCTGCTCCGAGCAGGTGCCAGGGCGCGGGACTTCCTGAGGAGGGGATCTGTGGGCTGGGGCGGCTTCCCACAAGGACAGGAGGAAAATGGGGAAGTGTCAGAATGTCCCTCCTGCTCAGGAGAGAGAAGAGTCCTCCAGGTCTCCTTATTTTGTGAGTCACCCGCGTCCCCAGCTTTCTCTACAGGACAATAAGGGACCCAGCCTGTCCCTGAAACACCCCACAACGGTTCCTCGCACCCTGCAGCACCTGGTGCACCAGGACACTCTCCCTTGTCTCTCCAGGCCTGATTCTGGCTATTTTGTGTCATTCAGCCTCCACCTGAGTCTGTGTCTCCCCTTAGAGATTTGGCCTCTCCTACCCTATTATCACCCTGATTCTGGAACTTTCAACAAATAGATTATCTCAGATGCCTCTGTCCAGGCTGGTGTCTGGGTGTTGCTCTCCCTTCCCCCACCCCTGCTGTCCTGTCCACTCTCAGTGTGGTCACATGAACACTGCTGGAGTCTCCCATGACCATGCAAAGTTCCCAAATTTTCTCACCTTCCCCTCAGACCCTCCAAAGACACAAGTGACCCACCACCCCATCTCTGACCATGAGGTTACCCTGAGGTGCTGGGCCCTGGGCTTCTACCCTGGGAACATCACCCTGACCTGGCAGCATGATGGGGAGGACCTGACCCAGGACATGGAGCTTGTGGAGACCAGGCCTGCAGGGGATGGGACCTTCCAGAAGTGGGCAGCTGTGGTCGTGCCACCTGGGCAGGAGCAGAGATACACGTGTCGTGTGCAGCACCAGGCGCTGCCCAAGCCCCTGACCCTGAGATGGGGTGAGGAGTGGACATGGGCACAGAGCATCTCCTCAGGGTGTCCCTGAGCAGGGTGAGGACTCAGGCCTGAGGTTGACCTCTCACCTTCCCCTCTCAGAACCCCCACCTCAGACCACCATCACCATGGTGGGCATTGCTGCTGTCCTGGGTCTCCTTGGAGCTGTGGTCGCTGGAGCTGTGCTGTGGAGGAGGAAGAAGCATTCAGGTGGGCAAGGGGTGGGGCTGAGCTTCCTGTCCCCCTGGGGGTAAATTCGAGGTGGAAGTGTGCTCTGCCTGGTTTATGGGCATCGTGTCCCCACACGGGTGCTGGCCGAGCTGGGGCCTATTTCTTAACACTGACCGTTTAGTAAGGCCCGTGGGAAAGTGAGGGATGAATTTATTACCTGATGATTCTACTGATGGAGATTGATTCCCAGCTGTCGTACAATCAGAGATGAAGGTCCCTGCTGAGGACAGACATCTCTGTCCACGGTTTATCCAGTCTCTGCACATGTACTTTCCCTGTATTTCCTGATCCTACCCTCGGTGTTCAATCACAGTTCTGAAACCTTCCTCATGCTTTAGGAACATGGGGCTCCTCTAGGGTCACAGGACCCCCTAACTTCTCACAGAACGTTTTCTTCCCACAGGCAGAAGCAGGGAGAGCTATGCTCAGGCTACCTGTAAGTCTGGATGTTGGGGAGGTGACATCTGGGACCCTTGGGAGAAAGTGGGCTGCAGTCTGTGAGGGGGGCTCCCCCACCCCATAACTGTTTGTTCTTCCTCAAGCAGCAACAGTTCCCAGGGCTCTGATGTGTCTGTCGCAGCTCCCAAAGGTGAAACCCTGAGGGCAGGAAGTGGGAGGCATTGCAATCGAGGGGCACAGCTGGGTTTTGGGGATTCTCAGAGTGCAACATTCTGAGCATTCAGTGGACTATGGGGGAATGTGACACTTCTGAGACTGACCTGAGTTTGTTCATGATAACTTTCTTTCCAGGGTGACACAGCTGCCTTATAGGGGACTTGGTGCTACAATATTAATTCAAGCTTCTCCTTTGGGAATTTAAGAATCTCTGTTGTTTCTGCAAGTGTATCAGAATTTGTCTGCATTATTTTAAAATTAGCCATATATATATAATCAGAAGTGATTTAGATTAAAAGCTCCAAGGTGTATTATTTCTGGTAGGTGTTATTCTATCTTCACCTTTCACCCCATTTGTCAAGCCATTCTAAGTAACTTTAAGTTCATACACTTACCATGAGGTGTGGAAACAACCCGGGAGGGACAGACTGTGTAACCATGGGACAAGGGGACCTCACAGCTCCCCAGTGATGTTCCCTGTGACCACCTGTGCTCCATGGGCAATTAAGGGTTCCTTCCCGCACATCCAAATGTACCTTTTGGAACCTCTGGCTTTGGCTGGTCGAATCCCCTGATTCTAACAGAGTGCTGCTTTGTAGCCTAGGAGTCACCCCAAGCTTTCAGGGCCCTCTCTTGTAGACCCCAGGGGTGTTCATGTGGGGTCAGAGAGCTGACCAATCAGAATGTGAGGAACACCTGCTTAAAGCAGGAACTGTTCCAGCATCCACTGTCCTTAATCCACTGCAGACACTGTTCTCATTCTGCAGATGCTGAGTCCTGGAAGGTCATGGCCCAGGAGCTGAATTCCTTAGTGGTTTCCTCTGAGAGTTCCTTCTCAAGGGAGAGCCCTCGGGCCACAGGGTCAGTCTGGCTGCTGGGCTGAGGACAGAATCAGGAGACAAGGGACCAGCGAGGCAGGAGGGGAAGGTGTGGGGAAGCTCCCATGGTTCCAGGCTGCAGGTTCTGGGGGTTCTGACAGGGCTGCGAGCAGTGGAAACAGTGGGAAGGACTGGACACTGAATGCATTTGGAAGATGGATTTCACAGCATTTCCTAAGGATTCAATCTGGGGTGTGGGAAAGGAGTCAAGGTGGGCACCCCACATTGTACTGTGCCAGCAGAAAGATGAGGTTATATCAGCAGAAATGAGGAAGATGCTGGCAGGAGCATGTGGGGGTGGGGTGGGTAGGCATTTCAAGCATTCAGAGGATGAGAAGGTCAAGGTGAGATGTGTGTTAGAAACAGCAGTGAGGAGTCAGGTTGAACAGATGAGTGTGGGGACCTTGAGGAGAAATGTCTGGGCTGGACACAGATGTGGAGGTGATGCTATGAAAATGACATTTAAAGTTGTGAGTGTGGGTGAGGCCACAAAAGGAGCAAGGACTGTGGAAGAGGAAAGAACAAGGACTGGACACTGCACCTACCTGTCCCAACAGTGGGGACGTTCATCTTAGTGACTCACCAGGTTGGTGAGGTCTATGTCTTCCCATCATACAGTCACCATTTAGTGTTTTCATTCATCAGGAATTTACAGGGAGATATTCTGAGATTGTCCTGCTGTGCTCTTCACCACTTCACCACTCACCCTCCTTAGCTCCTCTTATTGCTTCCACCCATGTCAGCGAAGATATGATGGTTGTCCTGTATCAGCCCTGGACATTTATGAGTGGGGTGTAGAGTATAGCACAGGGAAAGTAGGAAGTAATATTGTTGTGGTGAGGTATGGTGTCAGATGGGTCCTAGATTTATCAGGGAGAGTACTTGATAAGCTATATAAATGTCTAATCATGCTGTTTTACAGCTGAAGTAATATACTGTATGTTAGGTGAAATTGAAAATTTAAAAATATTAAACTCATGGACACAGAGAACAGTGTGGTAATTGCATGTGGGAGGGTGTTCATGGAGGGTATCAGAGGATAAATGGTGATGGAAAAAATAATGAAAAGAAAAAAATTTTAAGTTAAGAAAAGTGATAACTTGGACTTCATGCCCACCATTCTCACAGCAGTAATGGGGAGAAATATGAGCATTTTGCGACAAACCCATGAGCAGTTCTGGTGTCAGACAAATTTGGATCCATACGAGTCAGTGATGAGATAGGGCCCAGGTTGGGAAAGGACTTAAATCCACAGTTAAAAGTTTTGTTTTTTGGAGGAAGGAAAGTAGTTCATATGTTCTCATATGAGGGTGGAAGTTATGTGCCGTTTTCTCTGCTGTGGAGTAAAGTCAACTGAAAGATTCAGAAAGTGACTCTCAGTTCAACATAATGAAAATCTCTGAATGCCCATTCTCTGCAATTATTCCTTGAAAAAATGATGGAATCCAAAATTTTGTAATTTAAACATAAGAGGGTTTATACAGAGTTCAGTCCCAGGTCAATGGGATGACAGTGTGAGGCATCTGGGGACACAATTCTGCTCTCAGATTACACGGGATGACCACTGTCAGGGACTTGGGGACAGAGTTCACAAAAGAGTAGGAGCTGAAGGAAAGGGGCCAGTGGGAAACACCATGTCATGAGCTCCTGGTGCAGATGTCCCTACACCCCAATGACATGTGACTCTAACTCAGCTCCTCCCCAGGGAACAAGGGAGACTTTCTCTGCCTCTTGCTCACTGCTCCTGAGGGCATCTCTGTAATGGCCATCACTGTCCCCAGTCACCAGATGTGCCTGAGGGTGATCTGCACGGGACAAGTTTGCTCTACCTCAGAGATGCCCCAGGCTCCACATGCACACAGACTCTCTGACAGGAGAGGTGACATGATAGTGGCATCTCTGTGGGGAGGTCAGGACCAAGCTCTCTGTCCCTGTAACTGAGGTCAGGAGCCGCACTGCCTGAGGAATCCCTGCTCAGAGCTGTGGAGCCCAGAGCAGCCAGGTGAGGCCTACCTCCTCTCCACTCTCAGGGCAGAACCAGGAGGGGTCAGCCCAGGAGGGGCTGGGACCTGTGGGTGGGCAGTACCCTGGGAGGGACTGTGCTGAGCCTGCCTGGTCCTGAGCTGCCCTTCATGCCCAGACTGGGCAGGTAGGTGGTGGGGCAGTGTTGGGGGTGTTTCAGGTGGGGCCAGATTCAGGAGGGTCCCTGCAGGTCCCTGTGCCCTGGAGTCCCCGTCAGTGAGGGAAAGGGATTGGTTCTTTGCAACCTGGGTGCAGTGTTGTATGGCAGGAACCGTGGAGCTCCTCCACCCTGTACAAAATTCCAATTTTCTGAGACTTCCTGGGTTTAGGGTTGAGTGTGAGGATAGGAGCGTGTATTAATGTGTGAAATTTGGGTTATGACTTAAAAATCCCTGATTGTGAAATAAGACCCAATGACAGACACACACGCAGCTACAGACAGAAGGACACAGAGAAGTGTCTGCCCTTCAGGGACCCCCACACACACTTGTGCTGTTTCAAATCCCCCTGCAGGAGTTGCCGGCCACTCAGGAGTTTCTGCCGCCCCATGGCATGAGTCACAGCACTGATAAGTCCCAGGCTGGACGCGGAGGCTCCTGGAGCACAAGGGCCCGGACAGGAGGGGACAGGAGCTCTGATACTGCTGTAGGACAGCAGGGCTGTGCCCAGGGTACCCCGTGTCCTTTGTCTCCGGGAACCGCTGGCTCTGGCGTGTCTGAGTCGCGAGGATTGGCCTGGCTTGGCGGTCTCCACGCTGGGGGCCGGTGGGAGGCGGGTCTGGAAGGCGCATTCCCCCCATCTGCGGGAGGGTTCTAACTCCGGATGTGGCGTTGCCCCCCCCGAGTGTGACCGCGCCGGGCTGCTGGTCACCGTCCGTGAGGGGCAGGTGTTCGTGAAGCCCCTCACCTGTGAGGTTGGTCTCCCGGCCTCACACAAGGTTCAGAGGCCAACACACCTGATCCTCACCCACACAGTCGTAGCCAATCTTGTTCCTCCCCGCCCTCCACAGTGGACTCTGCGCAACCCCCTCTCCCCAGGGAGGTGTCTGGGCTGCACTTGCAGGGAGGACGGTCAAGGGGCTGAGGTGCTGTGCTCCCCGGCCCTCCCCAGGAGGTGTGATTGGAGCCCGTGGCGGGGCTGTGGAAGGGGGTGAGCAGGTCTGTGGGGCTCACTGGGACCAGAGGCAAATGTCCCACATGAGGCCGCGCAGGTAAGCGCCCCGCACAGGAGAGAAGGAGTAACGGACATGTGCGGCTAGAGTCTCGGTCAGGGCAGGTGAGCGCGGGTTGTCAGCGGGGCTGCGGGGAAGGACACTGTGGGATCGATCCGGGAGTTGGGGACATGTACATATGTGCACATAAATATGTATACACAAACACAGCACTGTTACTTTGAACGTATCAATAAAATGAAGAAAAATGAACATTACTACTTTCACTTGATCCCTTCTCTATTTAACTTTCTTGATCCTTCATCTGAGGATTGTTTTTCTCCCATTGTTTATAGAGACAGGACTGGAGAGAGAGAGAGAGAGAGAGAGACTAACTTCCACGGGAGAGATCAGTTGCCTCCTGCACTTGTCCCAACCAGGACTCGAACCAGCAATCTTGGCCTATGGGGATGATGCCCTAACCAGCTGAGCTACCTGGCCAGGGTGATACATTCTCATAGTAGGCAGGGTGACCATGAACTCTAAGGGGGGGTGGGGCGTGCAGGGCTCTCTTGGGTGTGTCCCCTGTCACACACTCGCAGACTCAGGACCTGGTATTGAGCTCCCACTGTGGGTCAACCACATTGTTGACCTCGACAGATGTGGTCCTGAATCTATGGACCCGACACTCTGGTGGGGAGTTGGAAGACAAAAGTAAATAGAATAAATACACAGTAATTACGGGGAGCGGGGTACCTGGTTCAGGTGCATGTTCTCCAGGTAAAGCCATTTCCGTGGAGAACAGCAGTGTCTTCTTTCTCAGGAGAAGAGCTCGAGTCTGCCCCCTGGTGGTCATGTAGGAAGACTGTGGCATCCAAGTGACTCCAGGACACTGAGCAGCTGTGTCCATGTCTTCTCAGGTCAGTGTCCCAGGACCCCAGGGCAGGTGGCTCTGAAAACCATCTTCCTTTGCAGATGGGGGCTGGGACTGTGACCAACGTCATTCTCTCCTTCCATGGGGTCTCTCACTCTCACAGCCAGAGGCCAACACACCTGATCCTCACCCACACAGTCGTGGCCAATCTTGTTCCTCTCTCCCCTGGGGTTCCCCACACGAGGCCGATTTGGTTTCGAGGTGCCCCCATCCAGCCTGGGGTGTAACTGTGTCTGATATGTGCAGAGAGTGGCTGGTGGCATCACCCTGTGCTCCACCTGGTTCCTGAGCACCTATGAGTCCTTCACACTCAACCCTGGGAGAGTGGAGTGGCCCAAGCTCAGAGGAAGAGCCCCAAGCTCCTCGGGCCTTCCTGTTGCATCTGCTGGGTGTTCGTTTCTTAATGAATATCTCTGCATCTGTGAATGTCACTGCTCCACAAAACAGGCAAAATGATACCAAGAGGAAAGGGAAATGTGTAATTTCACCCTTGAAATCCAGTGCAGGCACTGCCATCCTGTGGTCGTGTTGTGCTGTTACATTCACTCTAGCTGCCAGAACCATCAGCTGTGGTTGCTTTTGGTGCGGCATTTGGTGAGGATGACCTCACCCAGGTACATTTTCTCTAGGATCCCATGAGCAGCAGGCTGCTGGCCCCTTTCACCCTGAAAAAGAGTAGCTAGCATCCCAGATGGCTATTCTCCTTCTGAGGCTAAAATGGGTCAGCACTGAACTGGCTTTAAGGCCTCTAGTCTTCCACTTTTGTACCCTGTTGCCTTGTAAGAGAGCTCATTGTGCCTTTGGGCAGCTTCAATGAATTTCCTTCTAAAATCAAGAGCACCTGCACAGAATACCTATCGTGTACCCATAACTCTGTTCTGATTGATTTGCTCTGAAGCACTGAAGCTCAATTTATGGAACCCTTTGCCTGGACTGAATCACTGTCCTGCAGACCTAGCCGAGCCATTTTCAGAGATGTCTCCAGGTCACAATCCACATGGCACTGTTTTGGTCCTGTTTGCAAAGGAATTCCTGCCAGCTCTTGGACTACCTTTTTCCAGTCTTCCTCCTCCTCATACAGGGATGCCAGATACTGTCTCATGGAAGCAGCCTGCTCCTCAAATGACATGACACTTTGCTGGATCCATTCCAAGGTGAAATGATGGGTTCCTTTGACTGTGCTATCAGGCAAGCTAGGGAGGTGTGTGCAGAAATCTGTCAGCACATGTCAAGAAATCAGGAAGCTGACATTCTCACTTACCATGGCTTCCACAAGAGCTTCCAAGCTTCTAGTTGTTCTCCAGATAACCGAATGCCTTTTCCCAGGATATCACCATACTTGCCAGCCTGAATTTTGTGACAGGTGAGCCAAATACAAGAGCTGAGCCAAATTCTGTCCCACAGCAGCCACCATCTTTCTTCTCCACACTCAGGTTTATAATAATATAAGTGTTGCCATCATGTCATCATGTCCTGTGTCATGTTCATTGTCCTCACAGTCTGGTCCAGCATCTCCATGGTGCTTCTCCTGCAGAGACACCACCAGAGGCTATAGAATATTCACACCCTAGAAACCTCCACAAATGCCCTCCAGAGACCAGAACCACCCACATCATCTTGATGCTGGCAGTCACTTGTGTCACCTCCTACATGCTGAATTCCATTTCTGCTTTTTTCATCACTGTGTGAGAGGACTCTCATTTTTGGGGGACGCAGACCTCTCCTAGTTGGTTTCACGTTCTTCTGTTCTTCACCCCTCACTGCAGATGCTCAGGGATCCCAGAGCTCCTGGGGTCATGAACTGTTGGAACTGACTCTTGACAATCTAATATGTGGGTGTCAGTGTTTATAATATTTATAATTCCACTGTTGACTAGTCATTCACTGAATGCCAATGTTGTACATAAAATCCACTGTGAACTTTATTTTTAAATTAAAACAGAATTGACACACAACCTTGTGTAAGTGTAAGATGTCCAGCATGTGTATGTGATGCACTTACATTCACTCATGTGCCACCTAACAGTGGTGATCCACCCTGAGAAATGTATGGTTCTGCGATGTTGTGGTTGTGTAAAGAACACAGAGGCTCTCACACCTGGTTGGTCTCCCTACTGCTCACCTGGACTGCAGGGAACAGCCTGTAGCTTTTGGGCTGTAAGCCTGCATAGCACGTTGTTGTACAACATACCATGACATTAAAGTAACACAAGAGACAATGATTCCCTCAAGAGAAC
This sequence comes from Tonatia bakeri, assembly GCA_004024845.1. Lineage (NCBI taxonomy): Eukaryota > Metazoa > Chordata > Mammalia > Chiroptera > Phyllostomidae > Tonatia > Tonatia bakeri. Next base: position 1,294 of record PVIA01015492.1, on the reverse strand, counting down.
TGGTAACTACATGTATGAGCCTGCTGCAGCCATAACCAAAGGCTATGGTAATGATTCGAGTGTGTGTGTGTGTGTGTGTGAAAGAAAGAGAGAGAGGGAGAGAGAGACTGATCAGTTGCCTCCCATAGGCACCTTGGCCAGGTATCTAACCCACAACATTTTGGTACTTGTGATGACACTAACCAACTGAACCAGCTGGCCAGGGCATGCATAAATTCTTTAGTGGGGTGTCTGATTAGAATTTTGATAAATTTTTATCAAGTTATTGTTTTTTAATGTTGAGTTGAGGCTTTTTATGTATATTCTAAAACTGGAATTGCCAACATATTCTCCCAGTCTGTGGCCTGAGCTCTTTTTACAGATATAACACCAACACTAATGCACAGGTAGATTTACCTGGGATGAGAAATCAGAAGTGAGCAGGGGGACAATGTGACTCATTTATTTTGTGTATTCTTGAGTGTCTTTTGAATTTTCTTGTATGTGCATGAAAAATGTTTTCAAAGAGCAAGGTACATAAAATTTCTTCACTTGTAAAGCTCCTGACAGACCATCCTCAGATTGTGATTTAAGATTCAGACTCTGATCTTCTTGTCTAAGACCAACCATTTGCCCTAGAAATTCCATTCCTGAAAAACTTGGCTGAACTTTATGGACAAATCCTCCTGAGGAAAATAGCTCAAAATTCCATGTATAGTATAAAAACCACTGTTTAAAAGAAATAGAGAGTTGAGGAGATACTAATGATCACACCCCAGAAGAAAGGAAAGACCCAGCTTGGCCTCCACAGAGGGCAGCGCCCTGAGTGAGCAGTGGGGGAAGGTGTGCAAGTTCACTGCCCAGAGCCCAGACATGGAGCACAGCACTGTCTGCCCTGTGCTGAGCTCTTGACTTTCCTCCTCATCTGCCTCTATTTTTATGCATGTCAACAAAGCCTATAAAATTAATTATGTGGATACAGATAATATACAATTTATATGATGAATGTATATTCACTATAAAATTATAAAATGTTAAGAGCTATAAATGACAAATATTACTAAACTAAATGGGTTCATTCACCTGTGCACATCCAATGCAAACAGGAGTTTGCAGCAAAGAAAGTAAAGTTTCAGCCCTGGCTGGTGTGGCTCAGTTGGTTGGAGCATCGTTTCATAAGCGAAAGAGTGCATGTTGCATTCCTTGTTAGGGCTCATGCCTAGGTTTTGCATATCATCCACGGTCCAGGGGCCCATGGAAGGAAATCAACCAATGTTTCTCCTTCACAACAATGTTTTTCTCTCTCCCTGCCTCT
>PVIA01015491.1:0-22560 GCA_004024845.1 Tonatia bakeri | reverse complement strand
TCGACTGGGAATCAGACCCGTTGGTTCTCAGCCCGCACTCGATCCACTGAGCCACACCACCCAGGGATCCTTGCTGACAGTCATTATCTTTTTGATTCTGGCTGTCATAGTGGCTGAGAAGTGGTATTGCATTGTAGTCTTTTTTTTTTTTTTTTTTTGACAGATGGGAAGGGAGGGAGAAAGAGATGGAGAGAAATATCAATGTGTGGTTGCCTCTCATGCGCTCCCCACTGGGGACCTGCCTGCAACCCAGGCATGTGCCCTGACTGGGAATCAAACCAGTGACCCTTTGGTTCGCAGGCTGGTGCTCAATCCACTGAGCCATACCAGCCAGGGCTGCATTGCAGTTTTGACTTGCACTCTGATGGCTAATGATGTTGAGCATTTTTTCAAGTATATTGTCTTTGGGGAAATGTCTATTCAGATACTTTCCCCATTTTTTATTTGGGTTATTTGTCTTTGTACTATTAAGTTATAAGAGTTTATTATATATTTCAGGTACAATCCCATATCAGATGTATGAATTGAAGGTATTTTCTCTCATTCTGGAAGGTTGTGGTGTTTTTACTTTATGGGTAAAATTAAAAATTTTTAATTTTGGTGGAGTCTAATGATCTTTTCTTCTCTTGTTTGAACGTTTGGTGTCAATCTAAGAAACCATTGCCTAATGCAAGTCGTGAAGATTTATGCTTATGTTTCTTCTAAGAGTTTTATATTTTTACCTCTCACATGCTATGTACCAGTAACTATTTTTATCTTCCCTGGTTAGACTGTTGGCACCATAGCTGGGCTGGGCTGGTGTTTGTCTTACTTAGTTGTCTTTTGGGCCTCATTTGAAGCTTGGAAAATGCTAAGTGTTTGATAAGTATTATTAGTAATTTTGGAGAGACATTTTAAGGAGCTATCAAAACATCAAATCTGTGAAGGATTTAGAGAGGCTTTCTGCACAAATGAATCTTTAACTCTTGAAATACCTTTGTTTTGTAAATCTGAGAACTGAACTGTTTTGTTTGGGCGGACGGGAGCTGGATTAATGCTGCAGAGTCGGCTTAGGGACGAAGCAAGTGTGTCTGTCGTGACTGTGCTCCTTGCTTCCCAGAACTGGTCTGTCTGGCGTTACAAAGTTGGGCTTAGGAACTGAGTATTTAATGTATTTGCTTTTAGATTTGGAGAGTTTTGTTTATTCTGTCCTTTATCACTGCTTTTTAAAGAATGAACTAATGAGCAAATCCCGTGTTGGTCATGAACAAAAATGTCATGCTCCTTCCCAGGAATCTGACATCACCCCCTGCATGTATTGGAAGAGCCTGTTTTCTGATTATTTCTATCAGGAAAGAGGATTTTGTGGGATTTTCCTACCATAGATTGTTACCTCCTCCTATAATACTAGCTTTGGAGTTAGGGTGGCATCTAAAATGAGGCCTTTGACATATAATAAATTCATCTGTCATGACTTTCTTTCAAGAATAGTGTAGACTTTATCACTATAAAACTGTACACTTAATTTTTTGAGGAGGGAGAATTTGTACTTTGGTAATGAGTGAATTTATTGATAAAGTACTTGACAAGGAGTCCTTTTTATTTTATTTATTTATTTATTTTTTCAGTGGATTGATAGTATGATTTTAATATGAGAAGTATCATAATCTAGTTCTTTAACCAAATGTAAGTACATTGCTAGATGTACTTCAGAAAGAATTGTAGTGGAGAATTCTTTGGATTAAGCTAAATCATGGAGGAATATACTACCTCATTTAGCATTTTAAAAAATAATGTGAGTTTAAGATGGCCTCAGTAATGGATATTTATTAAAAATGTATATGCATTTGTATGTATTAAACAAATTCAGGATTTTACATCAGAAAATGAAGCAGTCTGAACCTTTTAAGGACACACAAGGGAAATGATAGTATTTGGATTTAATGCTTAGTTACAGTGACTTGTCTATTGCTCAAGTGTCAATTGCTTAATATGAGTTAATATATATCTCATTTCTAATGAAATGGGCTCTATGTTTATGTTTATGCTTGCGATTTTAGTTTTTACTATGGTAACCTCTCATTCTGTCATGAAAAGCGGAAAAAAACAAAACAAAACAAAACAAAACAAAACCTGCCAGCATTGAGTGCTGTACTTTCTTTGTTGAGAATAGCAGATTAAATGAAACAACCAGCCCCTGTCTCATTAACACCATCACTTTCATTCTCATCCATAAAAATATCCTTCAGATAAATTTGGGTACTAATTAGACATAACATTAAGTCATTTTTTGTTAATAGAATCTTTCAATGCATCCTTTTCTATTTGTTTTCCCATATCTACCTACCACTTAATTTTATTGTGAATTTGAGTAATGTTGTTTTTGTGTGACTTTTTTTTCCTGTGATCTATAGCAGTCAGTTCATTGCAAAGCAAAAGCAACGAAACAGAAACAGAATACCCGGAGCTTCAGCTTCCACAAATAACAGGAGATAGAGTTCCCTCACTTCAAAGTAGTGAGGGTGAGGTGTGGATTTGATTTAAATGAATCATTTATTAGTCTTTTGTGTTCTGTTTAATCTTTCTTTTTGACTTAAGTGGGTTCCAAAATACATAAAATAGATTGAATTTTCTCATTTGTATTTTCTATTTTGTTAATTTGTTTTTAAAATAATTGTTTCCCTCTCAGTATATAATTTAGAAAAGGTTTGTAGCATATTCTATGTTTTTCTTTATTATGTATGACCATATTCTTCCCTCTTTCCCCAAAGGGAAAAGGATTACATAGTCTGTTTTTTAGAGATGAAGAGGAAAATAGAAGCCACGATATAAAAATTTGCTTTTGGCATTTTTTTGGAAGTGCCATTTTGACACAAGATGAACCTCCTGTGCTTTTTTGCAGTGCTTGGTGCAAGCGGTAAACTTCTTGTCTCATTGTCACTTAATTGCCCGACAAGTTTAAAAGTATGGCTTCAATCATAAATAATGATAAATGATATTGCCTAAAATACACTGTAAATAGGAAGTAACTTAGGGGGCCAACCCATCATCATTGTAATCTTTCTAGGTTTGGAGCTCTGTGTGAGACTGGTTGTTTTTTTTTAATATATTTTTTAAATTTAGAAATCTAATTTTTACTTTATGATTTTTGGTGGAAATTATTATAAATGGTTTCTATTCTTAAAGCAAACTAGGGCAGTAGATGCTGAATCTACTAAAGAACTGCCCAAGAAGATCTTAAGAACTCTTTGGGGTTCCATTAAAAATAGCCAGTCTGAGCAGACACTCTCAGCGCCGTTTGAGAAATAGGGTTCTCTCACACTTGGAGCTAACTAGCCTAAAATACATGTTCTAGCTAATGTATTAGAATTACAACTGAAAATAATGTTTGAAAAATTAGTCGTGAAAGCAAGTTGTTGAAATTGTTTTATAAAAATTTTTACTAAATCAATTCAATAGTGGGATTTCTCCCAAGACCTGAATTTTATCTCCCATTTTTCACCTTGCTACTAGGTACTATATCTATGTATAAGGCTACATTGATATGATTATAAAGTCATATTTTATGTTTGTTAAAGCTCTTTTTTTTAAAGATTTTATTTATTTATTTTTAGAGAGGGAAGGGAGAGAGAGAGAGAGAGAAACATCAATGTGTGGTTGCTGGGGGCCATGGCCTGCAACCCAGGCATGTGCCCTGACTGGGAATCGAACCTGCGTTGCCTGGTTCGCAGCCCACGCTCAATCCACTGAGCTACACCAGCCAGGGCTGTTAAAGCTCTTTTTTATTTCCTCTGTGATTTTTGCCTGAAAGCCAGTCAATAAAGTATTGACTAATGTAATTAAGGCAGTACATTGGATAAAATACTGACATGCCACAAGGACATATAAAATGCCATGTTTTAAATCTATGTGGTTTAGTAGTAGAGAGGTCAGTGTTTTAGCAAATAAACTTTACATTTCAGCTGAAAAGTCCTACTATTAAATATGTATGCATGTATATAATCCATAGTTCTCTTTTCCTAACCATTTAAAAGACAAATACAGTTTATACTATCCTTGAGAGTAAGCCATGAAATTGAATTATGTTATCACCATACTTTTTCAAACAATTAATTGCTCAGTGTTTTGGACTTTATGATGATTAGGCAACATGGAGTTAGGAAAACCTTATGGGAAAAGAATTTGATTCCTGAGGAATAACAGCAGTCGAATACCCACAACAAACCAAGCGTTTAATCTTTGTGGTGCTACTTGTTGCCTCATTTAATTTCCACTTTTATTAAATGTTTGTGAGACACTTGTTTTTCCTCTGGAGTTGCAGTGCCTGTATTTAGTTTTCCGCAATAGTTGTTTCTACAAAGCATCCTTTTGAAAATTATGTGATGTCAGATCTGATATCCAGTACATATATTTTAAGTTTGCAGATTATACAAGTAAATAATACACATCCTCGTACTTTAAAACAGGCCATATTTAGGTTTTAGTAAATGGAAACTTTCTTCACTAGTGCTTTTCAAATAGTACAGTTTTTTATTGTGTTAAGGAGGAAGAGAATTTGGCGTCTACATTAGGATCATTTTTTCCTATATCCTATTAGCTAATTCCAAGATTGTTTAATATGGTATCCACCCATTTCATTTGGCTTCAACCTTTGCTCTCATGAAAGTAAGACTGATTGTTCTGAATTGCTGCGTGTATGTGCTTTGGCACAGCATGTGAAGGTGCCCTTAATAACATTGCGATTGTCTTTAAAGCAGCTTGCAGTTATGACTCCAAATAAAGGGTGCGACAGAGGACATGACAGATGATGGTTCTTTTTTTCCACTGCTAATGATTAACAAATTTGCTTTGTACTATAAGCCTTTGTGTTCTCTGGACTACCTACTGTATTTTATGTATATTGTTCCTAGTCAACCAGTGCTTGCATATTTGTCACTGTAGCAATTTTCAAACCTCGCTTAAAACCTGGCTGTCTGACTGAAGCGTGCAGAACCCAGCCTTCTCCCGGCTGGCTATGGACACGCATAAAAACCCACTATAGAAATAATCAAGTACAGAAACAGTTTTCTGAATGGAAGACAAAGATGGATTGCTCACTCTCCAATTCTCTGAGCCGCTCTGGGCTACCCTCCTTTGAGGAAAAGCCTCTTCCTTTGTCTCCGTGGGTTTTTATTGAGAAAGTAGACACAGTTTGTGGATTGACAGTCTGGCAGAAGGGATCAAAGGGAACACATATCTTACAAGGATGTTAACAGAGTTTCTGTTGTGATTCCAGGCAGAGATTGGAGTTTTATCACATGAAGGGACTACAGGTTTCAAAGGTTTCCTGACTGTGCCTTCAAATTCTAAGTTAATAACATCCTCCAGCAAACAGATCTCACAGGATCTTGCATATTCTTTGTCCCAGGCCTGATTACCCCGGGGGTCCACCGTCTCTGGTCTGAGCTGCCCCTTTGGCTGTTTGCTAAGGGATGGAGTGATAGAGGCAGCAAGGAGACTTGGATTTCTCACATCTGAGTACAAAGACTCAGGCTAAGAGGGGGCGGGATAGATGCCGATCACCCCTTCCTTTCCACAACCCCTTCATTTATTTCCACAATTTCGTGAGACTTATTCCACAGAGGCCTTTACGAGATCAGCCCCTGTCTTAGGTCCATTCTCTATCCTAGAGAATTGTTACCCGTCATTGGAAACTGATCTAGCATTAAAGGCCAGGCACAGAACAGGTAGCGTTCATGCCAGGGGAATAAGTTTTGTCTCCTTAGTGGCTCCTCATCCGGAGGTCTCTCACTCAGCCTAAGTCACAGGGGGTCACAGCTTCCTGAGACCAGGCAGGGTGGTCCCCAACAGTGGTCCCCAACAGTCACTATAATTTCGACATGTCTACAGTTGACCCCTTTGTATTGTTTTTCATGAAGGCAAACAAAACAGTATGTGGCAAGAAGTTGAGTGGCTTTGCCTGTATTGGCATTTTTTCCCAATTGCATGCTCAAATACTTCTATGCTTAAATTATTTCCTATGACTCTTGTCCTTCAAATGTTTGTTTACTTCTGTCTGGAATAGAAATTTAGGAATGGCCTTTGGTTTTAATTCTTTTCCTTTTTCATTGCACAGTAGTAATAGCTTTACTGCATGATGTCTTTTTAAATAAGGAGTTTCTATAGAAAAAACTTGCTGGCTGTTTGAATGACTTTGTTTTAGATTGCTGAGAGATGCTGTACTGACCATGAAGGAAGGATATTATTTGTGCCACTCTTTATTCTATTATAAATAACTTTATCAAGTGAAGTAGGAAGAGAAAATAAATACTCATAATGCAGAAATCAGAAAATCTTTCTTACTGCTTTATGAGATTATCTTTGAATCATGTATTCTTCTTTAACCTCTTTAAGAAAATGAGACTGACAATCACCTTCATGGTGATCCTCCAGTCACGTCTGAAATGGAGGATCAGAGAAAAGAAGCATTTTGCCCAGAATTATAAGCACATGGCTTGTAGTAGACTGACCCCAAAGCCAATACTTTTTGTTCTTAATGTATCATTTTCCACCTAAAGTGGCTTACTTCTAGGGTCAATTTGTACTTTGGGAGACCCACTGGATAGCATAAAATATTTAATGTATTAAATAAATCAGCCCTGGCTGATGTGGCTCAGTGGATGGAGCACAGGACTGGGAACCAAAAGGCCACCCACTGGTATGATCCTCAGTCAGGACACATGCCTGGGTTGTAGCCAGGTCCCCAGTTGCGGACATGCAAGAGGCAACTGATTGATGTATCTCTCACACATCAGTGTTTCTCTTCTCTTTCTCCCTCCCTTTCCCTCTTTCTAAAATGGTAAATAAGTAAAATCTTTAAAATTAAAAATTTTTTAAAATAAATAAATCAGAATTTGATGATATTTAAAGTATGAGGAGGGAACCCTCCCCCCCAAAACCTGAAATTATCTTCTGGAGGTTGGACCCATTGTAGTACAGGCTTCTGCCACATTGTAAGTGTTCTAGGAACCCATCTGTATCAGAGTAACAGCTCACATTGTTGAGAGAGGCTGCATTTGACTTCAGTGAAAATTTTTTTTTTTGAAGAATCTCAATGAGTTTGCCTATTTCATGATGGGTGATTTGTGAGCACACCTGCCCACACCACGCTAAGTGTTCAGCAGTTTTTGATCAAAGGTATGACCCTTGTGCTTCACCCTCCTATTCACCTGATTGCTTCCCTGATGAAAAAATTACTTAAAGGGAAACGTTTTGCTCATGTAGAAGAGGTAAAACAGAAAACGGCAAAAGCCCTAAAAGGCATAAAAATTGACGAGTTCAAAAACTGGTATCATCAGTGGAAAAAAATGACTTGATAGGTGTATTTCATCAAATGGATAGTACTTTGAAGGTGACTATAGTCTAAACATGTAAGAATATACATACAATTAGTTAAAATAAATTCCAGGGGTTTTTGTTTGTTTGTTTATTTGTTTTTTGAGCCCCCCTTCATATACTAAGGAACAAAAATAACTTGTTTTTAATTTATCACAAAATTCATTGGTAATAATCTTACCTTTTAAGGTACTGCTGTAGCACCTTAACATGGATTCTTAAATTAGATTTTTACGTTAAGGTTCTTCCATAATTGGGTTATTATCTCCATTTTACAGATGATGAAACTGAGGTGGAAGTCTGAAGTGTTAAGTGGTAGAAGTGAGGTTCAGGTTTTCAGAAGAAAACTGTGATTTCCTGTAAATAGAACCCATTGATTTGGAGTCAAGATAACCTCAGGCAAGCAGTATCAAGTCCTCCTTAGTTCCCTTATCTTTAACATGAAGAGGTTGAACCAAGTGATCTCTAAATGTCTCTAAATGCTCCAAAGTGGTAATGCTTTAAAAGCTTCAGGGGTCCATGAATTTAAATGAGAGACCGTTAGATACTTATTTGCACTAATCTGTAACTGAAATTTATTATTTTCTTCAAACCACAGCAAAGCAGCAGTCCCTGTGACTTTGTCTTTATTTGAAATCACAAATATTCTTATATCACACAGCAGTTATTGCAGATATTTTAAAAATATCATTTATGTTAGCCCTGGCTGGCGTAGCTCAGTGGATTGAGCTCGGGCTGAGAACCAGGCATCGCAGGTTCGATTCCCAGTCAGGGCACATGCCTAGGTTGCAGGCCATGTCCCCCAGCAACCGCACATTCATGTTTCTCTCTCTCTCCCTCTCCCTTCCCTCTCTAAAAAATAAATAAATAAAATCTTTAAAAAAAAATATATCATTTATGTTGGTCACAATTTGGAAATTATGACAGTTAATAGACTTGTCATTAGAGTTTGTTACTTTATATATTAAATAAATGAGTGTTTAATACTGTTAAGTTTCTTTAAAATATTTTGATAACTATATTTTAATGTATTGGTTTACATTGTGTGTGGGTATTTTTGCTTTAAAAATTCTGAGTCTGTCCCTGGCCAGGTAGTTAGTTCAGTTGGTTAGAGCATCATGCCCATGTACCAAGGTTGTGGGTTTGATGCCCAGTCAGAGTGTTGCAGAAAATAACTCACACACAGGAGAGATGGCGGAGCATGATTCTTTATTGCGCGCGGGCTCAGGGGAAGAACCCAAATCCTGAGCCCCGATCTCTAACTTTCCGGGGTTTAAATAGCCTCGGACCCCCTGCCTACGTGGCAAAGCGAGGTCACAGAAGCTAAATGCAGAAGTTAGGTCTAACTACCTTATATGGGAGACAAAGGAACAAAGCTCGGGGTCCTAGCACAGAAGCACAGGGTCCTAACGCGGAAGTTACAAAGTGCAAAGTAGCCTAGCATGGGGGTTGCCTGCCACAAGAGCACATACAAGAATACAGTGAATACATAAATGAGTAGAACTACACATTTCTCCCTCTCTCCCCTCAAATCAACAAATAAAAATAAATTAAAAAAAAAAATCGGAGAGAGTCTGTAGTCTCCATATACTGCCAAAAGAGTTTATGGCACAAAAACGTTAACTACCCTTGAGCAGCATGTTCCCTGCAGTGACTGCAAAATGGCCCAGATTGATTCTAGTTGTGAATGATAGAACTTTCTGGACAGTTTTGGGGGAGCTGTGTGTGGATTGAGGAGGAGTGACCTCTGTATTTCTTCAGTGATGGAGTGTGATAATGTGGCTTTCCACTCACACTGAGCAAGCTCAACGGAAGCAAAATGGTGATGGTAGAAATAAGTTTATGATCATCTCTGTTTTGCATATTCTTTCTCAAAGAATTAAGTTTCAAAGTTTTGTTTGAGGGATAAAGGAAAGACCTTATTTGAGGTTATCTACTGTTGATTTGGTAAGCAGCAGCACTAGCTTGCCCAGAACAAAAGTTACCCACACAACACATACGCTATACCAAATACTTGTTTCTGAAACAAGATCAGTCGGAAGGCTGTATGACTTTAAAAATATTATCGTATTTGCTGTTGAGTTTTTGTGTGCGTTTTGTTCACTTTTTTTCTTGCTTGGCCCTTAATATATAATTTATGTATTAATTGAATATGAGGGAGGAAATGGTAAATTCTTCATATTAGTATGAAGTAGGAGTATACACAAAACTCAATAGCTTAATTGGAACATAAAGATTGCTGGAGTTCTGTCCTGCTGTGAGGCTGTTATTCCATTTGTAATGCATTTATCTTTGGGTAGGGTGGGATTTACATTCCCAAAGTTACAATGAGTTTCCAGATCCTTATCGGTTAGTATTAGGAGTGACTGTTTTTAGTGGTGATAATGAGGCAGCTATTCCCAGGAGGAGACTTAGTCACTGGCAGATTTGTCAGAAGCCTGAAATAGTTTGTGAAACCTTAGGATGGAAAAAGCAAGCTGTTTCAAAAACAAAACAAAACCCTCAAGCTGTGTTTTTGGAGGGAAGGTGAGATATGAGGCTGGATGGAGGTGGCAAGAAACCAGATGAACTTCCCTGAAGTCTGCAAGCTGTCCAGAAGATGGGAAAGATTAGTGCTATTTACCTAAAGCTTTTAGTGTGAACATGAAGTTTGTGTGTGGTAAGATTAAGCTGGTTAACAGCCACTAATCTGGACGTATGTTCTCTGTGTGCATTGGCAAAATTTAATTTGAGAAAAAAAAGAAATTCTTCTGGTAGCAACTCATTTTTGTTTCCAGTTTGAGAAAAGTTAATTTTATGCCAAAAGGATATTTGACTGGCATTAGTAGTGTGTGTGAGGAGTGCTCATTATCCGACAGGCCGCATTACCGTGCTGAGGTTTACTAACTAATAATGAAGACCAGATAATCTTTTCCATGACTAGGCAGAATTAAGATGAGAAATGTAGATCGTGCCTTCAGGTATGTGTCCCATCTGAATTTTAAGTGCAAAAGGAATCTTTTTTAAGATTAGGGTTTCTTTATAGCTACCTGCCTGCCTGCCAACATAGCAAGCTGTAAAACTTTGTTCAGTTTTTCTTAAGTTCAGAAATGACTCTGTATCAAATCCAAACAAATCAAATCGCTCTTAAGGAAATAACCGAAAATGTGTAGCTGTTTTGGGTGGACTACATCTATCTGCAGACATTCTCAGTTCTCTGTACTAATAAGCACATTACTTCTTAAACATCCTGTGATGGCCATCAGCATCAGCATCATCTGCTATGGAGGTGACCAAGGAGGTGACAGCATTTACTTATTTAAACTGTTTTGCAAACTCTGACCATAACTACTTTTCTAGCTAGATGAGAGTCAGTGTGACAGCTATGTAAAGGATAAAAATAAATTCTCTCCAGTTGTGTTAAAATAATATATCATATTGCAATTTATATATACTAAAAAGCTTTAATTTAGTGTCGACAATAATAAAGGTATAAAAGATACTGAAGATGTTGCATCCTTAAAGGATACACTGTGGAGTTTATTGTGTTCATTGGATTTTTTAAAAAGATTTTATTTATTTTTAGAGGGGGAGAGAAACATCAGTGTGTAGTTGCCCCTCTCATGCGCCCCTTTGGAAGCCTGGTCTGCAACCCAGGCATCTGCTCTGACTGGGAATTGAACCTGCGACCCTTTGGTTCATAGGCTGGCACTCAATCCATACCAGCCAGGGCTATTCATTGAATTTTTTATGAGGTTAAATGGAAAGTCTTGAGGTAAGCCACGTCTAAAGCTATAGAGAATTTTTAAGATTTTATTTGAGCCAAACTGACCATATGTCTGGAGGCAAGATCTCAACAGACTGAGAGTTTGTAGCATCAGGAGTTAAGGAATTATGCATTCTCTTGAGGGTGGTTACTTTGAAAAACATTCCAAAGGTGTGTCAAGCCAGGTGGTTTCCCTTCTGAGGGGTCTGAAAAGAGGAATTTCAAATATATATTCACCTAGTTGCACAGAAACAATGGACAGGGCTTACTTAAGGCATAACTTCTTTACTAAAGAAGTTATATTTCTGGGGCATGACTACCCACCATGACCCTGCCCAGTTAGGAATTTGTGATCCTATTGCTCTGTGAGGTTGAACCCTCTTTTTGTCCACAGTCTCTGTATTGTTCTGGAAGAATGTGGGCTAGCAGAAGGAAATCCATTGTGAGATGTGGAGTAATTTGTTCTAAACTACTGAGGTAACTCCTGGAGGGTAACTGCTTTTTCCTTAGCTAGGTCAGATTGGGTGTCATATGATATAAGAACGTTCCTAAATACTAGTTGGAGTTACAGGTGATTTTGAATATCAGACAGTAGTAAGATGATTAGTAGTAACAATGAGGCAGTAATATATTTCAGTTTTAGAAAAATTGGAAAATACAAGTGTGAAAGGAAAAAATATATTGAGAAAGTTTGTAAACTGAAAAAGGAATCATGAACTAAACCATTCTGAACTTTTTCTATTAGTTTTTATGTTTTCATTTTGTATTTTTAATCAAAGTATTTAATGTGCGTAGTTAAAAAATTCAGTAGCTCTGTAAGGCTTGTTTTGAAAGGCAGTAGTTCTCCCACTTAATCCCCCGCTTGCAAACACTTCAGTTTTTTATAGCTGATTCTTTTTGCATTTATCTTGTTCTTGGAAGGGAGGAAAATTATTTTTCCTACCACCTTCCTAAATTCTCCAGCTTGGGCCCTGTGAATTGGACTGACAAGAGACAGATTAGTAAGAGAAGAGGATACAGATTTATTTAGTTAAGTTTTATGTGACAAAGGACTTTTATGAGGAAATGAAGACCTGAAGAAGTGGTAAAAGGCTGGGCATTTTTATGCTGGTTTGAGGAAGAGTGAAAACGTTTCGGGGAGAGCCTAGGTTCTTCTTGCCAATGCTGTAAAGGGTTATAGATCTGTTGGGACAACTGTAATAGCATAATCAATAAAATATACTAAAAAAAAATACAGGTCAGCAAATCTATTAGTGTGAAAGCAAGGTTTATTGGTGCTATGTTCTCATGGAGGAGAATGGGCCTTGTCGAGGTGGGGCAGGGGGAAGGCACAGTCTGAGCAGCCAAAAGCAGGGGTGGCAAGCGCACAGGGTGGCCAGAGAGCCAAGAGCACCAAGCCCCTCTGAGTCCTTTGTTCAGAGGATTTATATAGTTGGTAGGATGAGGGGTGAGGGGCTTACGTATTGATTGACAGGTAAAGGTGGTGCTAGCTTCAGGGTGGGGCATAAATACCCAAAGGTATTTTAACAGCAGTCTCGTATTCTGATTTCTCAGCTTCAGGGATTATTTTGGATTTCCTATTATGCCAAGCAAGGATTTAGGCTTTTCCCCACATCCCTAAGTACCCTTTTTGTTCTCCCATTCTAGTGTAAGTGTTCATAACTTTGCTTAGATAGGTATTCAGTGTTTACACAGTTAAGACTGAAAGTGCTATTCACAGTTAAGCTGCGTAGTAATCTGTGAACACTTATTTTTCTAGGCAACTTTTACTTTTTCCTGAAATTTATATCTTTCTTTGTTGTTGTTTAACTTCTCAATAATTTAGCAGGTCCTTGAATAACATCATTTTGTTCAATGTCATTTGTTCAGCTTTGATTGTTTTATTATAATGTTGCTGAGGAGGGAAAAATCAGTTTCCAGAGCCACTGTCCATGTGGAGCTTACGTGGTCTCCCCATGTCTGCAGAGATTTTCTTCCTGGACTAACCTTTCCATGTTCCTATACTATTGAGTGTTTCATGTCTGCTTCACATTTTTATTTATTAGGAAAGTGTGCTTATGCTCATTCTCATTCTCATTTCAGTCTTTTTTTTAAAGTATACTGTTCTTCATGTTTGTACTGTTAATGGTGTGTTTTCACCAGTTTTCTTCTGTATGCATAGTCTCTATTAGGACCAGTTACATAATTTGCAGGCTGAGTACAGAGTGTGAGAATGTAGGGTTCCTGTTTCAACATTTTTTAAAAAAAGATTTTTATTTATTTTTTAAAGAGGGGAAGGGAGGGAGAAAGAGAGGGGAGAAACATCAATGTGTGGCTGCCTTCCACATACCGCCTCCGCCACCGCACTGGGGACCTGGCCCGCAACCCAGGCATGTGCCCCAACTGGGAATCGAACCCGCGACCTTTTGGTTCACAGGCCAGCACTCAATCCATCAGCCAGGGCTCAACATTTTTTAAAGAATTCCAAGACAAGAACAGCAGAGCATTAACCCTAGCATGGAGCTCTTCTAAGTACATGGTGCTATATGACTGCCCGGGTCAGCCTATGAAGCTAACCCTGCTTTCCCTTCCAACTTGCCTTATCTGTTTCCATCTCAGTCTTTTATGCTGAAGATGTCTAACAATTCTTGGCTGTTTACTAATATTGAAGAGTGAGATCCTGACTTCCGGTCAAGATGGCGGCATAGGTAAACCCAGCTTGCCTTCTCATACAACCACATCAAAATTACAACTAAAATACAGAACAGCCATCACTCAGAACCATCAGAAATCTGGTTGAATGGAAGTCTTGACAGCTATGGCTTGTGCTGGCACATCAGAGCCAGTTGTTAAATTTTCAGGGACTTTGAGCCTCTTGCTGAATACAATAATTATTAAAGTTATGCAAACCTATATGTAAATGTTATATTAAAAATCAAGATGTGATGAATATAATAATTTACCATTTTTTAGTTATCTTGAGATTATATGCATCTATCTATATGGTGGTAATATATGTAATAATAGGCTACTGTGCGTTTTTTCTCAACTCTACATTCAGTGACATCATTTGGTAGCTTGAAAGCAGCCAAGGGAAAGTATTTATACCACAGGAATCAGCAGATATTACACATAATACTGCCCTTATCTGTCCTTCCCCTCACCGCAACTCTTAAGTAAAACATTTATTTACCACCACACCATGGACTGGGATCTAGTACCGTGTTAAACTGCCTTCACCTTGCCTGGTGGTCTCTAGTCTAGAGACCCTCCTTAACCCTCCTTAGATTTAACCCTCCTTAAATTACCTTCAGCCTTTTGCAAGGGTGAGGAAAGGGCATTTGTCTGCCTGCCTGAGAGATTGAGAGAGGGGATCTGGTAAATGAATTTCAGAAAGATCTTTTGTTAATCCTTCCCATTTTATCCCTGCTGAATCTTTTGGGGAGTGCTCCCTGACGCTTAACCTTAGGATTCAGTTTTCTCGGGTCTTTGAGTCCTTTACCTCTTGTCCATTTATTTTCCAGCTTTTAAAAATGTAGCTGTAATCTTCATTTCTCTGCATCTCTGTGGGTTTATATCTTTAAAAAAGAGTTCCTTGGTGTTTAAATCCACTATCCTTACTCAGAAGTGTAGGGTATAATTCTTGAAAGAAAAAAAAAGGTAAATAGCCTCAACAATTTTAAGGGGTTCTAAATAGGCTTAGCCATTCCCCTCTTAGTTTGCAAATCACATATAAGTACAGTCTGGAAAAAATTCCACTGATTCTAGAATATTTTTCATTTCCATAAAGGGAGAAGTAACCTGTTGTAATCAGGTGTTGAACCAGATGACCCATTGTAGTTTTTCATATGGGTGTGGGGGGGACATAAAGACAAGCATGAAAACAATTTTAGGTCACATAGTTTGGTCTTGAGGACAATTGGAACAATATGTTGCGGGTTCTGAAGCAATTCCAGTTGCCCGTCAGTAGCTGGACCTGGTGACCTGTTCATCTAATCCTTTCTGAAGCAGCTTCCTCAACTAATGAATCTTCTAATTTTGTGGTTTTGTCTTCACTCTTAACCTCTTCTGCTCAAATTCAGTGCGTACCTCCACCATTAGGTTTGATGTGATTGGTTGGGTTGGTTGGACGCTCATTATCCTTCATTTCACAACAGGCCACCTCATAGTCCCCTGAGTTCTCCTTGGAGTATTGATGGTTACTTTTGATTAAGGCCAGAGTAGAAAACACCTAGGATATACCAGGGTGGCAACTTAAGTAGAAGAAATTGCCTGTCATCTCTCAGAGGGGTGTGTGGGCCCTTTGACACTTAAGAAACTCCTGGATCCCTCTTTCTGAGGAATCTATATATTTATGTATATTTTTAAAAGGATTTTTGTGCTTCAAGGCAATGACAGCTGTGACTAAAAAGAATAGATATCTGATCAAGTTCTGTTTGACACTGTACATGTGAAATAGGTTAGATAATCAGTTAAAGCTGCTTGTTCAAAGCTGTGAAGATGGTAATTATTTCTAAAGATCTAATGTGCAGGAATATTTAATTGCTAAATTAAACATTTCTGAAAAGAGGTTCTGTCAACTACTCCTTGTTGCTCATCCTTCTAGTCTCTCCTTCCTTCACAATGTTTTGTGTTACAAATAAAGGTACCCTGCTCACCCCCTACCCCCTTCTTCATAGAATGAAACCCAGGTCAGACTTTTTTGTAGGTGCTAATGGCTGTTTTTTTATTTTTAATTTTTAAATTCTTTGTAATTTCTGATGAGCTCTTGCCTGGGAAGAATTGCTTCTCCATCTCAGGATATGTGGGTGGGGGTGGGGAGTTAGGCCAGGTTTCTCCTGAGCATATTGCTTGTATGCTCAGGAGCAATGTTCTGTAGTCTGAAAGGATTTTTTTCTGGATTTTTAACTTTTTTTAAATCTTAATTAATCTTAATTAAATTAATTCTTAATCTTAATTAAAAATCTTTCAAGAGTACAACTATTAAATTATCTCATATCACTTTATTTAACAAGTCACTTTATGTTAAAAAAAACTGCAGTATTGAGACTGTCTTGGGATATGTAGATTCTGTGGCAGTCGTACTTGCTGTAATTTCTTCCTCAGAAGCTGACCTGCATTTACCTTGGCGTTGCCCCACAGTGTGCATTTGAAATGGGAAATCTATAAATAAGGGGCCTCGTTGTCACGGTTTGGGGAGAATTATGGTGGTGTTATGGTCGGTTTAAGAAAAGCTCACTCTGGCAGTTGACTGTCAAGGTGATATGCCTGCCTGATCAGCAGCCTCAGAGGAGCTCCTTTTCTCAGTCCTGGATGGTAAACCGGTTAGCCCGAAGGCAGTGCATCACCAGGAGCTGCTGCCACATCTCGCACATTTTTGAAACACCCTAAGCTAAATGGTAGGGTGAATTTTTTGCCAAACTTATCAGCAGGTTCTTTTTTCTGCCTCCTTTCACTTATGAGACATTTTTATTAAAAAAAAAAAAGTCTTAAGGTGAGAAAGTTAAAAAATTTATGCATAGTCATCATATTTATTAAAACTTTCGTTAAAACTGTTTTACTGTTGAAATAGCACATGGCTGTGATAAAATAGGAATGTGTGAACTGTGAAAAAAACCAATGCATATTGAGTCATAATTTAAAATATCACTAATAAGATTCACTAAAATGTTTTTTCCTTGTGTTAACTATTAATACTATGTTCTCATTTCATTTACCTTTTGGCAAAACCAAAGAATTAAAAAAATGAACACAGAACAAATGACCACAAGTGGCTTTGAAATTTACTCATTCAGAGATTTTTAGGAAATGGACTTTTCAAAGTCAGAGAATCTTGAAATAAGACAGTAACTTGTAAGAGCCAAGGCCGAGTTATCAAAAAATGGATTATAACTTTAAGAATTACCTAGTATTCTTATAATACAAGGAATATCAAAATCTATAGATGCCTTAAAATTTCAGAGGCTTTAATATACATCCCCTTGTATCTGCTACCTTAAAAAAAATAGATGATTTTCTTTCTATCCCTTGCACCATTGCTCAAAGTAGGTGTACGTGACCTTTTGCCAAGACAGCTTAGAACATTTGTAACAGGTCCCAATGCTTACTTAGCTCAGTGCCAGGCCCCAGTAGGCATCCAGCAGTTGTTGAATGGAGAAATTAATCAATACTTGTTTCTACTGGTGCCTCTCATATCCATTCATTCTCTGTAAAGGTGCTCTAGGGATCAGTAAAAAATACTGACCCAACCATGCTGCTTCCCTTTTAAATATCCTTCAGTGGCCCTCAGCTACTTAAAAGTTTTGCCTCTCAGACTTTTTTTCGTTCTAAAATTGTTTTTTATTTTATAAAATTAACATATATACTGTAGTCAAAAATTCAAACAACACTGAAAATAGATGTAAAAAAATAATACTTCTTACTCTCCTTTCCAAATATTTAGCCTGCTGGGCATGTACTATATTGACTAGTCTCTCCCATTTACTTTTTAATTTTAATGTAAATCACATACAATAATATTCACCTTTTAAAAGTGTATAATATAGTCACAATGTTGTACAATCATAACCTGTAATTCTAGGGCATTTTTATGCCCCCAAAACAAACTCAGTACCCACTAGCAGTCACTCTCCATCTCTCTGCTCCTCCTGTCTTGTCCGCCCTGGTTCCTGACGCGGCCACCGACCGGCAGTACCGTGGAATGCTGCAGATGCCTGTCGAAACATGAGAAAAACATACACACGGACAACCGAGTCCTGTGGAGAAATAGGGGTGAAACGGCCACTCTCTCTAGTGGAGAACTCCCCATTTTCCTGCCCAAGCAGGCTTTTATTAACAATATAGATATAGTTTGTGGATTACAGTCTGGCAGGGAAGATCAAACAAATAGGTAGCTTTCAAAGAGGCTGACAGGACTCTTGCTGGGATTCTGGGCTGAGATTTTGGAGTTTATCACTTAAAAAGACTACAGGACCTAAAAGGCTAGTTTCATTTCCTGCCTGTGCCTTCATATTCTAATTCAAGAGCATCCTCCAGCAAGCAGATCTCACAGGATCTTGCATATTCTGTGTCTCAGGCCTGATTACCCTGGGGGTCCGCTGACTCTGGTCTGTACTGCCCCTGTTATTTCCACAGGCCTGAGTTGGGCAGAGGAGACAAATGCCACCAGGAGACTTGGATTTCTCACAGCTCACAACAACGACTCAGGCTTTGACAAAGCCGAGGGGGCAGGGGTCAATGTCGATCACCCCTTCATTTCCACAGCCCCCAAGTCCTTCCATGAGGCCTCCACATGATCATGCCTGTCTTAAGCAATTCCCTCCTTGGGAAATCTTACCCGTCGTTGGCTAACTGATCAAGCACTGGGAGCGGGCACAGAACAGGCAGCGTTCATGCCAGGGAAATAAGTTTTGTCTCCTTAGTGTCTCCTGGTTCGAGGTCTCTCACTTAGCCCTATCCACAGGGGGTTACATTACAGCTTCCTGAGACCAGGCAGGGCGGACCCCAACAGGTCCCAATCCCAGTGTTACAGAAACCAAAACCCAAGGGGGCCTGGAACGATAATACTCTTATGGAAAGAGACTGAGGTCCGTCTTGTCCGCCACCTTAAAGGAAAGATACCTCTCAATGCCAGAGATTCGTGAAAAGGAAAGGAAAACGTTTATTTAGTGCTATACAAACTTAAGGTAGTGACCTAATGTCTTTGCCAAAATCCCAAAGTCCCTTAAAACACCCACAAACACACTCAGTCCTTCCTTCCCCCTTGCCCAGTCTGGGGTACCATATCTCAGGAAAGGAAATAGAAGTCCAGTCTCAGGCAGTAATTCCCAGTAATTTGTGCTCGGCTGGTAGGCCTCTCTCGGTTCTCGGCACCATCAGCTGTGTCGCCGGAATCTCTGCTAAAACCAGGTGATGGTTCCCCCTACTACTGCTGTGGGGGTCCCCACTCTGGCAAAGGTGCATGGTCCTCTCTCCACTGCTCCAGCCATGTGGTTCTTTCTCCACCACTCCAGCCACGTGGTCCTCTCTCCTCCAGGACCACAGGAGTCCCCACTCAGCCAAATCCGAGTGGTTCTCTCTTCTATGGCTGCTGTGTCTGGGTTTAAATCCCCGCGCCAATCTTCCTCTGCAGCCCTATTTCCGACTCCTCCCACACTTGGCCACACTTGCCCTCAGTCTGCTGTCCTTTCCAGCTTTTCTGGTCACCATCATGGGTCTGGGCAAGTGTCACCTCATGTCCTGGAACCAATCTCCTCCGAGCTCCCACGCAAGCGCTGTAACTCAGGGGACCTGCCCCCCAGTCACATCTCGGGGCAGTGTCCCTTTCCATCCCCCTGACCCAGAGCATGTCCATAGCTATTTAGCATATTCAAGCAACCGGCCCAAGGCTACAGGTATGTTAAATGACCATGCCATGGATTAGCTGCAAAGCTGCCCTGCATGTTCTTGCTCTGTGTGCCCCTTCCCCCAACTCACACCTGTGGGGGGGAGGGGTAAAAAAAAACATCTTAGAATCTCCTGGATACCTTGAGTTCTGGGCCCCATTTCAAATGTCCATTTGGGGTCCCCCCCCTCTTGGCTGCACCCTGTAACACCAGTGCCATGTCTGGCTCTCCTCTTTCAACACTGGCCCTAGGCAACCACTAATCCACTTCCTGTCTTTATAGGTTTGCCTATTTTGGATGTTTGCCTACAGTTGGAATCAGGACAATATGTAATCTTTTGTGTCTAGATTTTTTTTCAATTAGCATGATGTTTTCAAGGATCATCCATATTGTATTGCATATCAGTATTTTATTTCTTTTTATGGCTAAATAACCCACTGCATGTACATACCATAATTTATTTATCAATGCATCCACTGATGGTCATCTGGATTGTTTTTACCTTCTGGCTACTTTAAATAGTACTGCTATAAACCTCTGTGTACAAATATTTGAGTGCCCGTTTTCAGTTCTTTTGGGTGTATACCTAGGAGAACTGCTGGGTCATGTGTTAATGCTGTTAAATGTTTTTTTGTTTTATATTTAATTTTGATATTTTATCTGGTAAATTTTTCCATTAGTCCAAATAATTTTTTTAAAGATTTTATTTATTTATTTTTAGAGAGGGAAGGGAGGGAGGGAGGGAGAGGGAGAGAGGGAGAGAGGGAGAGAAACATCAATGTGCGGTTGCTGGGAGACATGGCCTGCAACCTAGGCATGTGCCCTGACTGGGAATCGAACCTGCAATGTCTGGTTCGCAGCCCGCACTCAATCCACTGAGCTACACCAGCCAGGGCTTAGTCCAAATAATTTTTAAATTGATTAACTTGAAAGCCGCAGATAACATGTAGTTTGCAAATTATGACAGATTTTTGTTTCTTCCTTTTGACTATTTTAATCTTTTTGCGATATAATGGCTGGTATCTTTGTTTTATTCGTGGCTCTAATTTGGGAATGTTTTTAGTATTTTGCTATTGTGAATGCTATTTTCTATACATTTCTGGTAGATTTATTAGGGTAATGTTTTTTTTCTACCTCTAGTTTACTAAGAATTTTTAAAAAATCAAGAGTACATGCTGAATATTATTTGCTTTTTAAGAGTATGAGATACACATCTTCCCATTAAATTGTTGATGTTTCAGGAGCTTGCATTCCTATTTGCCTTGGTTTTTTCCTGATTACTTCAGTGGATTTTTCTTCACATACAGACTGTTGGTCACACATACACAAAATCTGAAAACCAATCTGAGAACATGTGTTTTGGAACATCTGTAGTGCCAAGTTCAGTGATGGTGTAAAGCTGTACATGTTAGAATATAGCCCCACATGTTTATTTACTTCAGTTTTCTGAGTCCCTTCATTTTTTTCCTGTAAGCTAAACAATTTAAATTCTTGGTATTCATATTCAAGAAACACACTCCTTTTACACACTCTGTAATTGGTTCTGCTCCTCCCACCTTATTCCTGATTAAAAAAACAACAAAGCTTCAGTGAAGTAGCAAATTATCGGTTTGTTAGGGTGCTCATCACCATAGTAACAAGGAGCCAACTCATACTTGAAGTGGGGCATAATGCTGATCTTTTCTAAAGGGCCTAAGACAATCCAAATACCCTTTTATAGATGAGACAGCAGGCCTGTGCAAGGTGTATCTTAACATTCTCAGCATGTACAAGATACAGCTGAGGTAGTTTGCAGAGGAAATAAAATGTGCTGAGGTTCCATCACATTTCAAAGACTCCAAAACATATCCAGATGTTTATTTTCTGCCTGAGGGTAATCATGTAGCTTCCTATTAAGGTTCATTAACAGCTCCCTTTCCCCCAAATCCACATTGAAGACAACTGGTCTGGAGGAGTAGAGAATTCAATGAGGCAAAGGCAAAAAAGTGATTTTACATTTGGGTCAGATTGTATAGTAGGGGCCACAGATAATCTTTGGTTTAAACATATTTCAGTTACATTTTGAAGTACTTTGTCTTAGATCTTGCTTTGAGAAAACATTGTTTGGAATTTACATCTTAGAGACTTTTTTAACAGTTGTGTTTAAAGCTAAGATCTGGGGAGAGGACTGGTGGTGTTACAGAGCAAAACAAGGGGGGCCCAGGATGATAATACTCTTACTGAAAGAGACTCAGGTCCGTCTTGTCCGCCGCCTTAAAGGAAAGATACCTCTCAATGCCAGAGATTCGTGAAAAGCAAAGGAAACGTTTATTTAGTGCTATACAAACTTAAAGTAGTGACCTAATGTCTTTGCCAAAATCCCAAAGTCCCTTAAAACACCCACAAACACACTCAGTCCTTCCTTCCCCCTTGCCCAGTCTGGGGTACCGTATCTCAGGAAAGGAAATAGAAGTCCAGTCTCAGGCAGTAATTCCCAGTAATTTGTGCTCGGCTGGTAGGCCTCTCTCGGTTCTCGGCACCATCAGCTGTGTCGCCGGAATCTCTGCTAAAGCTGGGTGATGGTTCCCCCTGCTAATGCTGCGGGAGTCCCCACTCTGGCAAAGCTGCATAGTCCTCTCTCACAGAGATGCAGGAGCCCTGTACTCAGCCAAGTCCGTGTGGTTCTCTCCTCTATGGCTGCTGCGCCTGGGTTTAAAACCCCACGCCAATCCTCCTCTGCAGCCCCACTTCCGACTCCTCCCACACTTGGCCACACCTGCCCTCAATCTGCTATCCTTTCCAGCTTTTCTGGTCGCCATCGTGGGTCTGGGCAGGTGTGGCCCCATGTCATGGAGCCAATCATCTCCAAGGTCTCACGCAGGCGCTGTAACTCAGGGGACCTGCTCCCCTCCCCCCCAGTTACATCTTGGTGGGGAAGTTACTTCCATCCTCCTGGCTCAGAGCATGGCCATAGCTACTTAACATATCTATGTAGCCAGTCAAAGGTTATAGATATGTTAAATGACCACACCCCAGAGGTTGGCTGCAGAGCTGTTGCCATGCAAAACAGCTCTCAATGGGCCTGCTCCATTTGTCCCTTTCCCCCACCCACACCTGGGG
>PVIA01015490.1:0-22564 GCA_004024845.1 Tonatia bakeri | reverse complement strand
TAGGTCCAAGAAATAGAAAATCATAGTATCTCATTTTAAAAATAAAGATTAATTTTCAGCCTTAGGATGATAAAAACACCAATGCTGCAGCTAAAGAAATGTCACCAAATGGGATGTTGACAAAGAACACACCCCAGTAGTGTTTCTTTGTTTGCCTCGTGAGTGGGGTGTTCCCCTCCATCAGCACACTCTCCGTGCTACTGATGAATTTTAATTGTTTAGACTAAAAGCCTAAGGCTCAGACGTTTCGTCTGGGTGACTTGGCATATTTACAAGCAAGGTGGGAAGAAATATAGTACTATCGAATAGTCATAGTATATTTTGCATATTTCGTGTAATCCCTTATTACAAGCCCTTTCAACAGATGGAAAAAATTAGGCTCAGAGAAGCAAGTCACTTGCCCAAGATTACGAAGCCTGTAATGATAGAGCTGGGATTCACGTTCAGCTCGATCGACTTCTGTGCCTTTTTCTCCTTTAGCCTCGCAGATGACTAGCAAAACATGCACTCTGAGTTTGTGTCCTCAGCACTACCTGCTGAGCACTGCAAACCATTGTATTTCAACAGGACTGCCATAAAATATACTATGTAAAAAGTACTTTTTCACTTACAAAACTATAAAATATCCAGAATTCTTCATTATTTCTTTTTTGTTTTTCACTGCTATTCATTTTTGAAAACATTTTTGCTCAAGTGCTTTTATCGGCTGTCCTTCCCGAGGAGGGTGGGAATTAAGACATTTCTTATGTGAAGGTTCGAACTATCCCCAATGATTTTCCTTAGTGCTCTTCAGCACAACGTGAACATAACTAGGCCATGTTACGGTGATCATCTGCATTCTTTAATGATGCTTCAGATGTCTCAGGAAAATTTTGTGGCCTGAAAAGGGAAGCCTTGATAATTCTCCTTAACCTTGAAGCATGTGACCAAGATGTCCCCTGGAGGCCCCTTCCCTCACCTCTGCAGTTTGATCTTCATGGCAGAATGATCAAAAGCATTTGCTTGTTACAACATCTTCCATTCAGAGTGCCTTCCAAATATAGATTTTTTTTTTATGACATCAAACTAAAGGGAACAGAAAAGGAGAGGCCATGTGCATGAAACTTATTTTAGGCCTGGATCTGATTTCTATTATATCTCATTTGTGTCCTCTAGACAAATCCAAATTTCTCATGCGCTTCAAAAACCTGTGCGTGTTCTCAGCACACCATTTAAGAAATAGCAGTGAGTACAAAATCATGCACTATGCAAAGTCAGTTTCCTGAGGAATAAAAGGCCATTCTCTCAAGTGGCGGTTTTCCATGGCGAGCTTTCCCAAGCCACAGCAGACTTGACAATGGGAGGCTGTGCAAGTCCACTCTGGTTGATATTCTGGATAGCTTTGATAACATGGCAACACTCATGTCTGTGGAGGGACTTAAAATCTAGGAACCTTTAGGGCTTCTATCGCCTCAGAAATTGTACTTTTTGAGTTTACAGAGGGTCTCTTGTTTTTACAATTCACTTTCCCCTGAGAAATCCAGAAGTTTCAAAATTGCCTGACTTTGCCCAAGTCGCTCAGCTATGAGTATGATAGTAAAACATCAATTGCAAGACAGTATTTCTCATGATGGGTAAACGTTATGGAGCCCTGAAAAGTTTATCATCGTGGTTGTCTTCTACTCTGTGGTTATGTGGTTTTAGTAAGAACGAATTTCAAATGGCTCTTCCTGTTTTCGGTACTGTGCTGCTCCACGGAGACCAGCCACCCTGTTCACCTCCATCCTGTTTGCAGACCATCTCTGTAGGGCCCCCCCCTCCCGCCGACCACTTCTTCTTCTGTTCTCAGTACAGAGGGAAGTGTCTCTTTTCCTAATATCATTTCCAGACCTGATGTTAGGAAAAGATTTTCTGTCACAGGCTTAAAACCCCACCACTTGGATAATGTAGCCAAATGGAGTTCTCTTGAACTTGGACTAAAGTAGCTCCTTCCTGCAATCATCTGGAAAGGGCCACACCATCTGGTCTGCAAGTTTCTCATTTAAACAATGTGAAGTAGTAGGTGCCTGGCAGTGTCCAGCCTGAGACAAAGAAAAAACGTGATGTTTCTGTCAAACCCAGAGCTGCAAGATCACAGATGGCTGTGTGGCCAGCAGCAACCTGGCCCTCCCTCCTCAGAGCTCCCCATGGTGAAAGGTCAACACCTGAACAGCCTTCCGTGGAGCTGGGAAGAGGGAGAGGACCGGTACAGCCGCCACAGCAGCTGCACCACTAGAGGGAGCCTTTGGTAGCAAAAGAAAGATCCCCCAGTGTCAGATTGACCAGGTGGGCACTTCTCTTAGTGAAATGAGAGGATACTTGGCTTGCCACCCTGATCTTAATTCTTTTTGACCAGATAAGAACACCCTAACCAAGGGATGTCCAAACAAAGGACACCAGACTGTGAAGCCAACTCTCCACCAGAGTGACATTTTTGACAAGGGAGCAGTCCAATCTGATGTAGCAGTCACGGAGCCCCCATGCTGCTTACTGGCAGCGGCTGCCCAACGCTGCAGTAAATAACAAGTTTTTAATGTAATGTATCTACACTCTAATTTAAGTAAAACTGTTCAGAAACAAGCAAACAAGTTCTCTTCAAAGGGATTTTTCCTTTACACAGCAGACTTGCTATTCAGAGTGAGCTCCAAGTACAGGAGGTAGCTCTGCCTGGGGTCTTGCTGCACACGCCGAAGCGACAGGAGACTTGCACTTGAGCTGTGAAGCCAGACCTGGGCTCACAGTGGAGAGCTCGTATCTACTAACTGTGTGACCATGGGCCGGATGGCTCCCCTTGCACAGCCGTTTCTCTGCCTGCAGAATAGAGATAGTATTTAGCTAGCAGGAGTAAACCTGAGGACGTCGTTCAGGGCCCACCTAGTTGGCTGGGCACAGTAAGCATTCGCCAGATGTTGAGTGCCCTCTCCAACCTCAGCTCCTCACTATGTGGCCGGATGTGGCTCCCTCTCCAGCCCATCTGCTGAGCACTAGCAAAGAATCATGTGTTCCAGGAATTATTGAATGAATGCAGCAATTTTCTCCACTTAAGTGTGGCGAGACATGTGTAGCTATGCCCTCTTTCTTTTCTCAAATATTCATTGCCTCCGAGGGGAAAAACCATTGTCTTCTACCTTATTTACTTTGAGAAAAGGGTCATGTTTTTGAGATTAAAGTATTTTTTTTTTCTATTCCCCCTTTTCTTCCCTAGTCTCCAAAGCCAGGTTACCTTGAAGTCTTAACTCTCCAGCTCCCTTCTGGTCCCACGCACAGACATACGTGTGCAGATGTGCGCACACACAGGGGAGTTTGAGCCAATGGCTGCCTTCCAGGCGGACTGTGTTTGTTACCGCCCTCCACACCAGAGTTGCCTCGCTCACTCTCTCCGTGTCCACGTGCAGAGGGTCACGTGTTGAATGGCCTCTTCTTCACTCCCATAGGCAGGAGGTGAAGACCCTGAGATTTCATGTGTTAGGGATGTCCTCGGGATCTCCAGACACCTTCTCCGAGGTCTCAAACAGGCAGAGAAAAGGTGTTGATGAGGCAAAGAAGTCTGGATTCTCCTAGAAGGGATCCCAAGTTTCTGAACATCGGGAAATTATGCTTGCTGAACATAAAAGAATTTTATTCTCGTGGTTGTTTCCCTTCCCTGTCGTTTTGCTTTAGGTGAAGTGCCAAGCAGAAAAGCAAAGTCTGAGGTTTGGAATAGGAGCTCCCATATTATCTTAATGTATTTCGTCTCTAGTTTTCATTCACTGTCTTATTACTATCTTAAATATGACTTTGAAATAACCCACATTCAATCTAAAAAATAAATCCTTTCATGTTGACTAAAGAGCTGCATGGATGGATCATCTGAAATAATGATGAAGCTCCCCCTCAATAGTATATATTTGACATTGAAATAAATTATATGAATTTTCTGTTGCTGATTTATTTCTGCTTAGGTACGGTTGGGGTTTGCTTGTTTGCTCATCGGTGTTTGTTTTTTTTCTTCTCCTGTTTTATTCTTAGCTGTATTTCCAAAGCACATGCCAGTGTACAGTTGGGAAAGACAGAGCATTCCAGAAATAGGCAGGGGAATCCAGTGTGGGACTGAAGTTTTGCTACAAGTAACCCATATATGGGTAACCTAGTTTACTGTCGCTTCCCGTCCCCCGCTCCCTGGGCTGACCTGAGCTGCCCCGGGATTCACATGTCTCTCTTCATTCCCCTTGGAACAAGGCTGGAGGCGCTCAGTTCCCAGCCTGCCACCGCCACCGCTCTCCAAGCAATTTACTTCAGTTCCATATAGGGACAAAAGAGTCACATTTCAGGACCTATTTCAGTTTGTTGTCTTCCTATGTGACTTTGGTGGGGCTCTCTTACGAAAAGAATGTGGGCCACAAGTGAATTCGACATGGTTTCCTGGGATCTTTAAAGAATCTTAGCTGTGTGAAAAGTCATTTGTTAATGATTTGCCTACCTTTAAAAAGCTAATGATGTTTTTATTTTTTATCCAGGTATACTGTGATGTCAGGAACACCTGAAAAAATTTTAGAGCATTTTCTAGAAACTATACGCCTTGAGCCAACTTTAAATGAAGCAACAGGTAAATACCTAGAAGAGTGTGTGCACATTGAATCATGCAGAGCACTATAGGAAAATCCCGAGTTCGTCTTTGGTGTGTGTAGCCCACACAATTTTAGAGGGGGTTATGTATATTCACAATCGAAGAGCATCCCTGCATGGTTCACTCGGGGAGCAATCTTTCTGACCCTCCTCTGCCCCCTCCACTCCTTTCTGTCATTCGTAAATGGCCCAGTATCATTTGTACACATTAGGATTGGCCTTCTGTAGGCATCTCATAAGTTACCATTTAAGTCCTACCTGTTTCCAAACGGATTTGCTGCTGCCTGCCCAAAAGCCACAGCCTTGCTCCAATGGGAGTGAAACACGGTTGGAGATCCCTGGGCTGCCCCAGGGTGTGACTGCACCCCACCCGTATCAGTTTGCTAGGGCCGATGTAATGAAGCACCTCAGACTGGGGGGTTTCCACTGCAGAAATGTGTTGTCTTCCAGTTCGGGGGCCCTGGAAGTCTGAGCTCAGTATGTTGGCTGGGCTGGCTCCTTCTGACACCTCTGAGGCAGAATCTGTTCCGTGCCCCTCTCCCAGCTTCTGGCGTGTGGCAGGATCTGTGGTGTTCCTTGGTTGACAGATGCATCGCCCCAGTTTCTGCCTGCACGTCACGTGTTCTCCCTCTGTCTCCTCACACAGTTTTTCTTCTGTGCATCTGTCTCTATTTCCGAATGTTCTCTTTTCACAAGGACACCAGTCATATTGGGTTAGGGCCCCCACTAATGACCACCTGTGACCTTGCCAACACCTACAAGGACCCTGTTTCCAGCCAAGGTCACCCTCTGAGGTGATGGGGACTAGGACTTCAACGTGTCTTTCTGGGAGAACAGAAGTAAACTCGTAACAGAGGTCCTTGAGGGTGAATGAGGCAAATCTCACCCGTGAACAAGGTGTTCAGAGTTACACTAGCATTCACTTTAGGGACTATCTTGTATGTGACTTTGGAACAGACTACATTCAATTAAAAAAAATAATCCTATGCTACTGGTCTGTCCCTCAGAATTAAAAGTTAATATTTTAAGTACAATGTCCATGAAAGATTTCTCACTAAAAGAAGTTCAAAGATTTGTCCAAAAAAAAAAAAAACCTAACGACAGTTCAAAGTCCATTTCCATCAACTTTGCAGTACACTCAAGGTGAAGTTATTATTTTTATGTGCCTCCTGGAAGTATTTCAGCACTGATTTACTTCTTATTTCAGCTCTTCATTCCAGTTTCTCCTTTATAAATAGATTATCTGAGATATTTCTTTTTATAGTGAATTAATTGGGGAGCAGTTGTTATAAAAGCCAGGATCTCTGGCTCCAGGGCAGTTATTTGTGGTCCAGTATTTGCTGAATATTTTCTTGGGCAGGCACAAGGGGGATACTTTGGACCAGGCACTGTGGACGAGAAATCGCTCCCCTGTCGTCAGGAAGTTTACAACCTGCTGGGGGACAGAAAGGAACGTGCCAGTAGCTTGAGCGTAAAGCCTAGTGTGGTCAGAGCTCCGTGAGCCCTGACTAGCTGAGGGGCCCAGGCACCATGTACTGGAGAGTGTAGCCCAAGAATTGGCCCTGAAAAAAGGCTGGTGTCTGGTAACTGGAGGCTGGGGGTAAGGCTTTCCATACTGCGGTACAATGTTAGAACCGACACGGAAATGGTCTTGGGAGATCAGGCAGCTTGGTTTTGCTGGACTACTATATATATAAGCAGTGCAGGAAGGTAAGGTCTAAGAGTTTAACTGCTCATCTTGGAGGATCTTAAATGCAAAGCTAAGCACTGGGGAGTGGCTGGAGGTATCTGAGCAAGGAGAAAGTGAAAAGAGGCCCAGGGTAAAAAACTAAAGGATGCAGTGAGGTGGGAAACCCTTGGCATTTGTAAGTTTACAATACAGTGAAAAACATCAGAGCTAATAGTGACAGTGGTTTCCGGCACAGAAATGGGCACCTCTGGGTTCGTCAATACATTTTTTTAATTTACCAAGACATCTATGCTCTGCTGTTGACCTATTAGGTGCCGAGACTTTGAACTTCTGTGACCAGCATGAGTCACTGAGTGACTTGGGATACCATTTTCTAGTAGGAAGTGATTTTTAAAAATCAATTCTCAACAATGTTCAGAAAGTTACTTCACATAAGGAGAGAACAAGGAAACTGGGGAAATGTGCGTGCTAGATAGTTGCCATGCTAAGAACAGCTCCCCACCCTTGGAGTCCTCCACTGAAATCCCTGCTTTAGTGAAATGTAAACTACGGTATAGCAAAGGCCTCTGGGAGCCTTATAAGCAAGCATCACCCACCCTGTCCTCAGAGGGTATCTAAAACATATAAAGGACACCCTAGATGTTAAACTCAGACAAGCCAAAGTCCTTTTATACTTAAAACAAGTTCCATATGACTTCTGTCTGGCGCCTTCTCTGCATCTTCTCTGGTCCAGGGAATGGGGCTGAAATGACTGGTAACATGGAGTGATGACAGGATGGCAGCTTGGGATTACTTGTGCCCCTTATGTTTGCATGAGTGTCTGGTATTATGCGACATGGTAGAGGTGTTTGCTAATGCCATGATGGTAACCATGCCGCACTGTGCGAGTGCATTGAATCAACGTGCCATACACCTAAAACATACATGGTGTATGTCAATTATATCTTGATTTTTTTTAAATGAGGATAATGGTTAAATCCATAATCACTGCTTCCAACTTTGCCAATATAAAAGTTAAAATGTAGACACTAATGTTTATCTAATTTATATAGTTAAAATTTTCATATTTCTCACCCTTTTCTATTTGGAAAGTTATATGAGTTTCACAGATCTCAGCCAGTGTGCTTCGGGTTTTAGTTGAAAATCCCCATAGTGCCTGGCTTCCAAGCTTCAACAGGTGCACTCCTTAGGCTCTTAGGTCTGTCTTCACGCACTTCCCGTGACTAGATGGTTAGTGTCATCTTTGCAGGACCGCCCCATGTTAGTTTACTGGAGAGGTTTGTTTTGCTTCAATTGCTGCTCATAGCCTTAATCTGTTCTGTTTCCCCCACCCCCCTGCTTTTATGTCCCTCACTAGTTCTCTACTCTTACCACCCTCTTTTTCTGTAATTCCATCATCTTCTCACCCCTCATCAGTCCCTCTGGAAATAAGAGGTGAAAAAGCGATAAAGAAAAAAGTGATATTGACAAAAGATACATGGTAAAGGTGACATAGAAATGACCTTGTCTTTCTGGACACATGGTACTATCCATAGGTGACTCTTTAAATATGTATACATATGTACAAAGTTATTTGTATATGCAGTGCTTCTATGTACAGTGAAACCACAATCCTCCAAGCCAACATTGGTCAAGAACCAATGAATAGATGCTCTTGCTTTCCTAAAGATTTCTGTGAGAACTTAATCTTTTCTGCTTTGCATTTTCTTCCCCCTGCAGATTCTGTTTTAAATGACTTTGTTATGATGCACTGTGTTTTTATGCCAAATACCCAGCTTTGTCCAGCCCTGGTGGCCCAATATCCTTTTGTTGTGAAAAGTCTCTATTCCCTCGAAGACACCCCACATGTACATGGCCATTACTGCGCCCCATCCTCTGAAGGTAAGTCACAGCCCAGGTGGAGCTGTGCTTTCCCCGTCTCACTGAAACACCAGTGGTTTCCCCAGCACAGACCCAGCTCCCCTTGGCATGGTTCTGCTGTGCCATGTTGGAGGATTTCTTCCTCATTACCTGTGTGGAGAAATGTGAGCCAAGTCACCTCAGGAAGGTGAGACTGATTAGAAACATACATACCTGGGCGGTAGGCTAGAGAAATTCAGGGAGTGTTTTTAGGGATAGCTCCCTAGCCTGGGAGACAGACTTTATATGTCCGTTGGGGCACCTGGCGGGTTGGGTCTTGGCCTGCTTGTGTTCCTCCTCTAAGCTGTAGTGCTAATCAGACCACTAACGCACTGGGATAAATGCCAGTTATCTCTGCGGGCTGGCTTTTCTTTTACATTTGTCCTGGTCCATCCTCTCCTGTAGATACCAAAATTTATTCCTTCATTGCAATTTTTGTTATCATTACATTTACTTGAATAAAAGATACGCAACTTGAAATTCTAGAGGCAGTTCTTCTCGGCAGTCTGAAAGCTGTGCTTGTTTTCGGCAGCTTTTCAGGAGTCTGTGGAATTGACTGCTTGGTATACCGCGTCCAGCACTGAGGGGACATTCAGAAAATGCAAGTTGAATAAAAGAAGTAAATGTTATTAATGAATCACATCCTCAAATTTGGGGGGCATGTGAAAGTGTATTTTCCAATCCTGCTTTATTTTTAAAGCAGCAAAAATTTAGAACCCAGAATACGTTGGCCTTTTGTGAGCAGTTAAATATATTGGAGGAGAATAGCTCCCTTTTTTTCCTGGGCAATCCAATCAGTGTTGGGCATGCTTTCCTTTTTCAGAATTATAATTGCCCTACCTGATTCTCATTTCTTGTTCACCCATCATTCTCTTTGAAGTAAATAGCATGCGTGAGGATAGGAGATTTGAGTTGAATGTGTTATTCAGAGGGAGCTGCAGGAGTGAGATTTGGGTGTTTATTTGCCTGGGAACTATCTGTCTAAGTGAAGACAGCTTAATGAGTCTTACATATATTATATATTCTTTCTGGCTCATATTCAGTTTTTCTCAAGTAAAATTAACACATTCGGGATCACTCTGCGCTCTTTTAACTTCCTACATGGTAGTCGTGATTAGATGTTAGAGATTTGTTGAAAGGAAAAACAAAAGCCACCATTGAGTTTACACTAATTTTTCCAACAGCACATTGATAAGCGGGAGGCAAACCAAACCAAAGGAAGAGTGAGTGCAGTGGACCGAGTCGTGGTGCCTTTACAACTCGGGCGAGACACTGGGCTTATTATTGGTTTTGTGGTTTTTTTTTTTTTTTAGAATTCTGGTTTGTTCACTTATTAGCTTGTTCTCCATCAGAGGAGATGGAGAACACTTGTTATCACCGACCTCTGTTTTTAAAATAAAAGCTCCTAGAGTGAAGCCCTTGCCATCCTAGGTAGGGAGAAGGGGACAGAGGAGTAAACAGTAGACTCAAGAGAAACCTGCGTATCTGATCTTGATTCTATTCTCAAAAGAAGGAGGGGATCGAGGGTGGCTGAGCATCATCCACACCACCGAGTGCCCTCAGACCACCCTCTTCACACCTGGCCCTGCAGAGCCCTTCGTCGCTTTGTTTGCAATCAGTTCTCTACGCGTCGGGCACCATGCTAAGCATGTGGACCTGCATCATAGCACTTTTCCCTACAGGAGTCTGTTGGGTTGATATTAGCTTTACTCCACCAACGAGGATGTTGAAGTTTAAAAAAATGGAGCACCTGCCCCAGGCAAGTGGCAGAGCCGTGATTCTTCCAGGTCCTAGGGTTCCAAGCCTGGGGTGTGGCATTGCTTTTCTTTAAAAAAGAAAAAAAAATATGGTTTTCTTTACCACTTACTTCTTTAAAAGCGTATCCTTTAACGACCATTTAAGAACATTTCTTGACAACGTGTTGTACAGTTGAGGTGGCTAAAACCAAAGTAGGCCTAAGTTGTTGAAACAAAATAAATGAAATGTCCAACAGAACAGCTTGCAGTGATGGACATGTTCCGTATCTTTGCAAGCGCAGGAGCCGCTAGCCTCCAGATTGGGTTGAGCAGAAAGGAAATGGACTCAGGGAAGTGGACAACAGTGTGGTGACTGTTGAGGGGAGGAGGGTAGAAGGGAACTAAATGGTAATAGAAAAAATGCAGTAAAGATTAAATTAAAAAATTAAAAATTAACTACTATGACAGATGAACTGAATTTTGAACTTTATGTAAATTTCATTAATTTAAATAGCCACATGTGGCCACCACATTGGACAGCCTAAGCCTGGTCCTTGGGTACTGAGAATAAGAGGCTCAAACAAAAATTACCGTCCTGTGATGCCCAGGGAGGGAGTGCCCCAGGGAGGCCCAGGCTTACCCTGCTGCATGCAGGCAAACAGGAAAGGCTCTGTCCCTGAAGGTCATATGTGCCTAAGTGCTTCTAGAATATCATGCTAAGGACTCAATTTTTAGTCCCTTTCCCTCCAAAGTGATGTTACATAAGCTTCTTATATAAGCTACTCTTTTTTGGTTATAAGTAACACAAAGCAACTGTGACTGACTTAACATATAAAGGAATTTATGAAGGATGTGGGGTAACTTGGAAAACTGAAGGAATTTGGGAAGAGCCCAGGCCTTAGAAAGGGGCCTTGGAGCAGCAACAAAAGGCAGTGCTATTGGGGTAATTCTGCTCCAAGCATCCTGAGCCCTCCCCTCATCCACGAACCTCTGCAAAGGAGAGTCTCATTGGCCTAGCTTGGGTCACTGCTGACATCTCGGTCAAGGGAAGCACTGCACTGTACTGGACAGAGACAAACAGAGAAAGTGGATAAATAGATGGTGGGCAGGTAAAAAGAGCATACGCATCAGCTGCATGCACAAGTGACAGAGAAATATAATGTGAAATTGAGCAAGTGGGTTAACCCCCATGTTTTCAACATGGGATGTAGGGACATTAAAATACTTAACTGCATTCCTTTAAAGCACCCACATTCAAGGGAGTTGCTTTGGCTGTTTTCAAAGTACTTAATATGTGGCTTTTCACAGCAGCCCTATGAAGAAGTCAGTATTCTACTCCTCTTTTTCCAAATCAATACATTAGGATAATGAAAAATTATGATTTGCTCAGAGAAAGGTAATTACTAGTGCAGAAAAGATTTAAACCCTGAGCCGCTGACACCTACTTCTGTCCTTAATCCACATTGTATGTCTCCTCCAATTTTGCTTTTAGCAGGAGGAAGGTGGTAGAACTATTTAACATTAATGTTTCAGACCTTTTATGTGCTAATGAGAGAGACTTCATTCATTAGATATGCTGGGGACATGATTTGGCCTGATGAATACAAGAGCTTTATAATAAGTTTTTAAAATTTTATTTGTCCAGTTTCTGTCCTTTTCTTCTCCAGTTTTTAAAACCTTCTTTAAATCTGCACTTAAAATTCAGTTCGATCTTATATTAGTGAAATAATAAATAAATATAAAAAATAAGAATATGATCACACTACAAATAATTGTGTATGTTTTATCACAAAACAATGACTTTCTTTGCCATTAAATACTTTTCTACACTATTTTTCTAAATATAGATAGCTTTGTCATTCTTAAAAATGAAACATTTTCACTGTAAAAAAATTCAATTTATAGAAAAAGAGAAGAGAGCAAAATTCATGTGGTACCTCACCACTGTTTTATGAAGAACCTTTCAGGAATTTTATGTAATTTCAGATCAGTAAGATCATGTTATATGTGGGTTTCTTTGTAATATATTTTCCTATTAATGGTGTGTTATGGTATCTTTTCAAACCAATACATATAAATAAAACTACATCATTTTTTTTTTCAGATAATCCCACAAACATTAAATTGGGCACTTAAAATGTGTCATACAGTTCCGGGCAACCAGGGGCAAAGGTGCATGAGGAAAACACGTTATCGTTTTTAATGACTCAGAATGTTACATGGCAGATACGTCACAACTTATGTTCTTAGCCTCTTCCTACTAGATATTTAAGTTACTTCCACATTCTTTCCTGTAACAAGTATAATGGGATGAATATTTTCTCTGACTATCCTAATTTCTTTTGACTTAGTATTCAACACAAATTCTGTGCTTTGGGCCTGGAAAAAAATTGTTAGGTTCATGAACTACAAAGGAAAAATAGAATACAGATTTGTCGCTAAGCTGTAGCTGAAACCATTTTTATGTGCACTATGCCCTCATTCAGAAGCAAAACGAACACGAAGCCCTCCACCACCGATCTCTCCGTGACAGCGAACTGGACATGTGCTCTCTGCGCGTTGTTTCAAGTTCTCTAAGAGGAACGTTTTTCCGAGTTTGCTATTCTTGTTGATGAAACATCTACAAAACAGTGTCAGGTTCTTCTTCTCTGGAATGAGGCCAGGTTTTTAGGAATAGATTTTAGATTTCTGAGGAAAATTATCGTCTTGAAAGTTGCTGAAGCTGAATTTTCGCCGCCGCCGTCTCCTTCTGGCTCAGAGAAGCGGTGGTCCGCGTGCGCTGCCGTGGAGGTCTGCTTCTGCGGTGCGCAGTGCATTTCCAGCGCGGGAGGAAGATTCGGTTTGACGATAAAGGCATGCTGCACTTTTTGAAAAAAAAATAACTGTGTTATCAGATATTTTACCAAGGACTGTATTTTATATACATTTTCTCCTCCTCACATCAACCCTATGAGAGGCATACTCTTGTTACAGGGAGAAATGAAGCCGATTGACTTGGGGCGGTGAACACACAAGGTAGTGCACACAATACAGTGTGTAGCAGAATCATGCACCTGAAACTCCTATAATTTTGTTAACCCGTGTCACCCCAATAAATTAAATAAAGAGGAAAAAAATTTTTTAAAAAGAAGCGAAACTGAGCAGCTAAGTAATTTGCCCCGAGTTGCATAGCTGGTGGGTGTTAGAACAAGATTTGAGCCCAGTGAGGGGGAAAAAGCATATTCTGAACAAGAAAACTGGAAGTATCTAAAGAAAACAATGGCACAGAAACGGCTTCTGTGAGCTCAGAGTTAGTAGGGGCCCATGAATGCAGGAACAGTGTTTGACATGGAAAAAACAGTTGTTAGAAATAGCATCACAGAGTTAAACCCAAAAAGACCAGTTCTAAAGAAAAATGCTAAAACCAACCATTTAAAAGATTCTAAATGATTTCCAGAAGTGGATCTATGATAGTCATGATAGCTAACTTCCACTGAGCGCTTACTGTGTCTCAGATACTGTTCTATACCTGGTTTATCAGTATCATCTCATCCTTAACCCCTTTGGATGGTGAGTTGACAGACCAAGGGTCTCGCAGTTTACGGGTGGGTGTGCCAGGATGTGAACCCAGGGGGTCTAATTCCAGAACTTGCCTCCCCGAGGACGGGCGGAGTCAGGGCAGTGGAGGCTCCCTGCGCAGGATGCCGGGATGCTCCACAGAGGCCTGCGGGGGAGGCAGAGGCCCATCCAGTGTGCAGTGGGAGAAGCAGGAGTCCTGAAGTCGAAGGACCTGCTGAAGGCCTACGTCTTACAGGCTTTACTCCTCAGCTATTAACTTTGACCTCTCTGAACCCAGTCTCTGTAACAGAGGACGTTGTACCTGCCTACCCACCTCCCCGGTTGTTGTGAAGGTCAGACGAGGCCATGCGCATGAAAGCACACTATAAACCTTAAAACCTCTGATAAATATAGATACATTGCCCCATATAAGTAAATGATCATGCCATCCTGAGAGGTGTGTGGCATGTTGTAAAGAATACACAGAAGCTGTGTCTAGGGAGTGGGCAGATGACCCCCCAAAGTTTGTTTTCGGCTGCAAGCAGAGATCGTGTATGCAAAGCAGGGCTTTAAAAAACAACAACATTGAAGAGTATCAGTTTGAATGTTGATAAGTGTTTTATAAATAGCTGCATAATTAGCATATACTTACTGCAAAAAGTATACATAATATTTTATTCCCCGTTGTAGGCTGTAATGAATCTGCTGCCTCTACATCCTAGGAGGTTTTCACTTACTTTCTCCATGATAATTTTAATACATGGAACCATTATTAGCTGAATTAAGAATAAGTAAATGAATAGTAAAAAAAATGCAGAAAAATTACAGGTGCCTGTGGTGGGTAAGATAATAACTAGGTAAAAATATATGAAATAATTACAGTGTTTGAACGGCAGAGCTGGCATGAGGAAAATGACTCAATGGAATACGAAGCCTGCTGCTGGCAGGGTAGAAAGACCGCAGCCCACACTGTGGCCGCCACCTCTGCTGACGCTCAGGCCCAGTGCCCCACTGAGAGCAGATCCAGCTGCCTCTACAAGATGCTGAGGGAGCTGGTCCAATTCAATGAGGATTTAGTCCCTCAAAGTTGGTGTTTCTTTAGACTAAATACTCGAGAACCACACCATCCAGTTTGAAAGAGGTGCCAGGCATTTTGGTGCTTGTGTGGCCTTGGTCAGCCTGGTGACATTGAGTATGATCTTGTTTAGAATGTATCTGTGATCTGTGCTTGACATTTCAACAAGGTGGAGCTTTTCAGAAAACTGCATTATATATAGCACTCCAAACGGTGTGATTGAATTGTTTAAGGCAAGCAGTCAATTGACAAACACTTGAGGCTTTTTATGTTTTCAGGTGCCCAGTCCTTGACTAGAAAATGTAGATTCAGGAGTTTAACACAGGGGTCCTGCTGTTAAAGATTCAAATTTAATGCTGCGAGATGGTAAGGAATCTTATTGCCATAACGAGAAACCTCAAGTCAGAATTTGCAAGGTCAGTAGATTTAAGAATGTTTGGTGAGTTACTGCTTTCTAAACCTACAGATATTGGACAAGAGAACTGGCTAAAACTGTAGCAGAGAGGATCTAGTTCAGGCGTGGAAATTTCTGTGCTTCCCTGATACCAGATTGTCAAGGCTGCACAATTAACTCTTGATTTCTTGCATGTGTTCTGCTGTCTTTGAGAATTTGGGGGGATCAATTTCTACATCTCAGATGGATTTCCCTGTTGTCTGACCTGATTCTGCTGTATAATATGTGTTGGCATAAAAAGTACTAATGTCAGATAACACAACAGCATAAACAGAGAAAAAGCGTACTAGGGAGGGAGATAAGAGAACCGAGTTCCAGCCCAGAAATTCCATTGACAAATGTGGAAAAATTACCTCATTCTACCTGAGTTTCCTTACCTCCAAACTGGTGGTTTTGAAGGAGATACAATCAAAGTTGCTTTTGCAACTCGTAAATTCTATGATTCTGTGAGTCCTCTGAAATGAACTCAGTCTCAGTTGTGAGTTTGTCCACTTCGACCAGGATGGCCTTTTAAACATGGTGTTTAAAATAACAATTCAGTGAATAATTCTAGATTCTCATGCAGGCTTTTACCAAGCACTTCATGAGGTGCCAGGACATGCTTCTTTCTGAGGCTCTTTTCCCTGCGAGTCCCAACAGCTGTCTCACGTTCTACCAGAGCCCAACTGTCCCAATATCAGGAATCACGGTTCTAGTCAATGCAAGTGCTTCCAGGTCATGTGACAAAATTCTTGGATTATTTTATGTTTATTTTCTCTACTGATCTACTCTTCACATAGACATTAACCAGTTACATATTTCAGATCGTGTTCTTCAGGTGTTAAAAATATCTTGTGTTGGTGGTATGCATTGATAATTCTAAATTCTTTCTAAATTGTTACTCATCCTGAAAAAGAGTTAGATTTTTATTCCAAATGGGACCTTCTCCATCAAATGGTTAATGCATTATTCCAGTTTTAGCCTTATGTGTTTAAATTTAGGAACATACTACATTTGAAATATTACTCTTTTTAGATTGCATTTTGACATTACATTGAGACAAGGGACCTGGAGGGATGTGCTTTATTCTTTGGCTGATATGTAAAGGGAATATAGTTTTTTTCTCTCCCCACCTTTTCTGTAGGAGTGTAATAAAAATCTAAAAATCACATAAATCTTCTAAAAGCCTGAGAAGATTGCTAGGGAACTAAATAGAAGCCCCAGCACCTGGCCTGTAACCATTCCACATATAATGTGAAATCTCCATGTCCCTTAAAAACCTGATTCAGCAGCCTGCTCAGGGTGGAACAGCCTGTTGCCTAGGGAGGGGCAGTGTCCTTGGGCATGGCTTGGATTCAGCTATTCAAGTGGTATTTATTACCCACACCTCTGTTTTAGGCAATAAACATCCCTAAGGGGAAAGGCAAGACTTTGTGAAACAAATCAGTGCTTCTGTTTGTTTTTCCCAGAGGCAAAAAATACTTAACTTCAATCAGAAAATAGAGAAAGCCTCTCCCTCTGCCCCCCACCCCCAGATTCAGCCAGTTCTAGCTCCCAGGAGGCTAGGGGTCAGGCACTCAGCTCTGGTTTAGGCACTCAGCATGCTGAGTCAGCTCCGCTCCAGGAAACTTGGAACTTCAGCAAAAAAAAGGAAAAAAATATTTTCCAATAAAATTTTTTCCTTCCCAAACACAATTATTTAATAATTTCATGAACCCAAGCACTAATGTCACTATAGCTGCTGTTTGGTGCTGTGGGTGTGGTGACATTGGAAAGAGCCTGTCCGGATGTGTCAACCCTGCCATCTGCTCACTGAACGGTGCTGGGCCGATCTCTTCCCCACACCCCCTGCCCCCGCCCCCCAGGTTCCTATCTGTAACTATTTCCCCACATGTTTGTAGACAGTGTTACATGATTGTGTGAGCACATTAGGAATATTTATTATAAACTGTCAAGTTCTTTACACATTTGAAGTGGTATCATGCTAATCCTTCCAATCAGGTATTCTATCTTTTATCGTCCATAAAAGACAGATTTTCCCGGCAGGAAAGACGATGAGAAAAATCTGTCTTGACCCACAGAGACAGCATTGATTTAGTTCCCCTATGTGAGGGCCCTAGAGGGTAGCCATGGGTGTGCTGCTGATATTTCTATATCCAACACAGAAACATTTGTATTGTTTTGTGAAGTCCAAATACAATAATATGGAAAGTTAGAATTATGGCCACTAGATATCAGCTTGAAATTTCAAACCATGTCAGCCCCATACAAGTAGGAAAAACTCTCTTTTTCTCACTGACTCTTGGATGAACCAGTACATATTTTTATAATCTACCAGGAATCATTCATTTGATAACCACGATATATGTGACTATGCTGCTAGTTACCATAAGAAAGCCATAAAATATAGTGCCCAGCGTCGCAATTCTTTGGGGGAAGAAAGACCACAAAAAACCCAAGTTATGTGTGCATACAAGCAAGAGACCAAAGGGTTAATCAGAAAAGACATAATTTTCACATAAAGTGATCTTTCTTCCTATTTTTTTAATCGTAAGTTCAGAGAGAATTGTAGCAATACAGGCTGAGCAATTTTCTTTTTTTTTTATGAATCTTGTGCTCAATTTATGAAAGCCATTTTGCAACCCATTTACATGCAGTGCACCTTTGCTTTAAGGTTCTGTCATTTACCTTGATCGTGACTATTTATAATCCCTTTAGAAAAGGCCCTTTCCTGGTGTCACTCTCAAGCTCAGCTCAGCCACCAGGCAGTTTTCTGCAGTGCCTGTGAAGTCTTGGGGAAAGAAAGCTAAGGCTGGGCCAGTCTCATAGGCAGCTCTGAGGTCTGGCCAGGGGTGTTGTGCGATGCTGAAGGAAGCTGCTTGGAATTAGGAGTCTCGGATTCAAAACCAACTCTGCATCCTCATTTTGTAACCCTGGCCATTTATGCTCCTTTACTGTGAGTGTGCTCACTTGTAGAAAGGGAATAGTACTTTTCATCACGAGACTAGAAAGTAGAGCTTGACTGTGGGACTCCCTGCAAGTCACAGTGTCAGTTACAATGAGGAAATGGTCCTGTGAACTCGCTGTCGGTGACATGTGCTGCTGTACGTCACTGAAAAAGGACCAGTATGTCTAGCCTAAAGTCTTTCTTGATCATGTACTATATTCCCCTTTCTGTAATCCACGTGAGGATGAACACCGAGAGTAGAGACCTTTACCTGACACATACAGGAGGCACTCGATTCAGGATTTATTGTGTTAATAAATAAATACAATTTCTAGACAAAAGCCACTGTGCTAGGCGTGGTATAGAATACAAGATGAATAATACGCCATCTGAAGCCTCACAGAGCTCAGAGTTAATTTAAAATGGCCAGCCATAAATGCATAAAAAGCCAGTGTGAGTTAAGTTGTGGTTCTAGACTAGAGAAGAAATGGTGTAAGAACTGTCTGAGCCCCTCACCAGAAGATCGATATAGCTGGAGGCTTTCCTCCTTGTACTGGGCAAGCTTATCTTCCTCCAGCCTCACCCCTCCCCCTCTGCCCCTATACCACCCCCCAAAAAACCCACACTCTTTGTATCAGTGACAGTCCTGGCATTACTAGCTGACCTCTTGGAAGGGTTTAGTTGAAGTACATTTACACGATGGAATACTATGCAGTAGAAATAAAAAATTCCTACCTTTGGCAACAGTGTGGACGGAACTAGAAACTATTATGCTAAGTGAAACCAGCCAGTTGTTGAAAGATGAATACCATATGATCTCACCTTTAACCAGAATCTAATGAACAAAATAAACTAATGAGGAAAAATAGAACCAGAGACATGGAAACC
Source organism: Tonatia bakeri (assembly GCA_004024845.1). Taxonomy (NCBI): domain Eukaryota; kingdom Metazoa; phylum Chordata; class Mammalia; order Chiroptera; family Phyllostomidae; genus Tonatia; species Tonatia bakeri. The sequence goes on along the minus strand of PVIA01015490.1, from coordinate 3,736 downwards.
TGGAACAGAATGGTAGCTGTAGGAGGGGAGGACAGGAATGGTGGAAGGAAGGGAAAGGGATTAGTCAAAGAACATGTATGAATGACCCATGGACATGGACAAAGGTGAGTGAATTGACTCTGGGAGAGAGGGGTGGGCTGCTTGGAGGTGGGCAAAAGGGGAAAAAAATGGGACAACTCTAATAGAATAAAAAACAAAAAAGTAGAAAAAATTAAAAAGTAAATGCATATAATGAAGGGGATTCAGGAGACGGGTGCAGAATTATGGCAACCAATAAGAGATGGGAAGGGCCCCAGAGACCGTGACAGTGGGAAGCATTTCCGCCCCTGGAAATGAAGCGGCAGGTGGAGGGCAGGCAGGAGACGTGATTCGGCCTGGTGAAAGCTAGAGCTGGGCATAGGAGTCCTTGTCAACACACAAGTCCAGGTGGAGCCAACCAGTCTAATTCCTGGGCAATGGTCAGGTCAAAGCCAGCAGTCATTAACAAGGGTTTGTATCCATTAGGTCCAGAACTTGCGTGTGGGTGGAGAGTTTCTTGAGGGCCCAGGAAGGAATGAATCAGTTCAAAAGGCTGCCTCTCTGGATCTGGGCTCTGTCACTCTCTGCCTTGGCAAGTAGCACAGTCAAATGAGTGTGCAATGGCTAATGTCTTCCTTGACTCCTCGGAACCTACCACGCACAGCCTTCACAAGGTACAGAACAGGAGAAGATGGATTATGCCCTCAACAATAAGAGGCGAGTCATCCGCCTGGTTTTGCAGTGGGCCGCCACGTATGGAGACCTCCTGCAAGAGGACGACGTGGCCATGGCCTTCCTGGAGGTACATGGGGTCCTTCCATCCGGGAGTGCGTCTTCGTCCTACAATACACGCACCGCCCCTGGGCACGGCAGCTTCCCTGGGGAGGCTATAATCGCAAAGGGCTAGACTTCGTTAACATGTTCATTTATCAGAAATGTTCATTTACTTTAGGAGAAGTAAAGAAAAACATCATCCATTATGGCTGCCACTCTAATTCAGTAACTGGTAGCATTTTAATATGTTTTCATTTGGTCTCTTTTTCTTTGTATGTTTTCCATAGTTATAATCCCACCATATCCATTGTTTTGCAGGCTGCTTTTTCCGTGTAACTTCATGTAAGGATTTTTCCTATCAGTACAGTCTTTCTGATTTTGAGTAGCTATACCATAGATATATTTATTTGTCCCATGTCATCAACAATATATGTCATTTCCATTTTCACCATCTTAGAGTAGTTAGTGGTGAGCGTTTTCATGCACGTAGGTCTGTCCTTGGCCACAGTCCTGTGTATGTGGGGTCACTAAATCAAACGGTGGATTTTCAGTAGAGCGAAGCAGGTCATTTTATTGAGAAATTACTGGGACCATGACATGGTTCTGAAGAGAGATGATTTATTTTGTAAGCACTGCTTTTAAGCCGAACTTTCCTTTTCATTCCTCTACATTATAGCATTGACCCCGGCACTTAATCCTTGATGATTCACTGTGCCCTCCAAAACTCAGATAAGGACCTGACTTTGGTGCAGGCAAAACATAATGTGGCTCCTACTTCAAACTTTATCAGCCTGTGTGTTCAAGAATGAATTATCCAAAAGAAACATACCCCTGACTTTCTTTTTAATCATATCATTTGTCAGGCAGAGATGGGGAAGCAGGGGGGAAGGGTGGACCAAGAGTCCTTCAAAGCTGGGAAATGTAGTATTTTGAAAATGTAAAAGAATAATAATAGCTTGAAATGATAACTTGATTCGTGACCTCCACCCACAGAGTAAAGGCCCACGTGGAAGTTAGGCTGGCACGGCCATGGCGCTCCTGCTGTGGAGGCACCTGCTCCTGAGCAGTGTGGGCACCGCTGCCAGCTGCAGTCAGGCCAGTCCCCAGAACCTCAGCAAAGAGCTTTGGGAGGGCGGCACAGACTCAGCGTAAATTTACCATATTTTGCTGTGTATAATGTGCACCCACGTTTTTGTACATATTATACACGGGATTATTATGCCCATTATTGTACCCATGGTGTGTCATCATTATACCACATATGATGCACATCCTTATTTTCCCCTCAAAAATTTGGGCACAGACATGCACATTATACACGGCAAAACACAGGAGCATGGTGCTGAAGGCCCCACCTGCATTTTTACCACCGACAATTATCTACAACTTGAGGTCAATAAACAATAAACAATAAAATAATATCAAAATAAATATTAAAATCCCCCTGAAAAAGTATCGAGGTAAAAAAAGGGTGTTCTTCAAAGGTAGAATATAAAATTACCCATTCCAAAACATTGCATTACATTGCCTTTCATATAAACAATTCATTTGCAATCACGATGAAAAAATTTTTTGAAGTAAAATATACCCAACATAAAATTTGCTGTTTTAACCGTGTTAAGTGCACAAGCACAATGTTACACAGCCATCACCTCTACTTTCAAATTTTTCTCTCACTTGCAGCTTTGACTTGAGGCATATTACAACATTTTCCTTTTTTGTCTCCCATCCATGAAACCACGGTCTGGAGATGCTAGTGATGCAGATGACAGAGGCGCACGTCTGTGTTGCTCTTCACAGACCTGTGGACCCTTTGTGGTTCTCCTTACAAGCCTGTGCCCTGTCCCATTGCAGGAGTTTTACGTGTCTGTGTCAGACGATGCCCGGATGACCGCCACCCTCAGGGAGCAGCTGCCTGACTTAGAGAAGATCGTCAAGCAAATGTAAGGAAGGGCTTGGCTTGGGGGTGTGCTTCCCTCACAGAAGCGCCTGCTCTCACCAAGGCACCCTCCTCCAAGTCCTTTGCCCCCAGAAGGTGAAAGCTGGTTTTACAACAGCCACACGGTGTCCTGATGTGGGCAGACTGGGCCGGGGGTGCAGGTGGTGGGCCAAGGCCAGAGGAACGAAAGGACTGAGATTCTGCTCAGCTACCTCCCAGACTGAGCGGCTGCCATGGGGAAGGCTGGGAAGGAGAGGATCTTTCTTTGGGGCATGTAACTCAGTGAACTCGGGTCCCTTTGGCCTAAGCAGTGAGTCCAGTCATAAATGGTCAGTGGCATTTGAAGAAAGATTGAAGGGAATCACTTACATGGAAAACTTACTTTGTGCTACCAAAGCTGTCGATGGTAAACATTTGTGTCGTTTCGATGAAAAGACAAAAGGTTTTCACATGTTGTTCCTAAGCCACAGATTAAACACTGGAGCAAGAGTATGCTGTTAGATAGACTCTGAGAGCCAGAAACCCTGGCTCTTTTTGTTTTGTTTTTAAATATGCTTATTGACTTTAGAGAGAGAGGAAGGAATAGAGAGAGAAACATCAATTGGTTGCTTCCCATATGCTCCCCAACCAGGAATAGAACCCCCAACATTTTGGTGTACTGGACAGTGCTCCAACAAACTGAGCCACACCAGCAAGGGCTAGAAACCCGGGCTTTGTACATGGGTTCCGCTAAGGATCTGCCTGTGATGAAAACTGATCTCTTGGCTGTGTCCTCCATGCTTTGGTCTCTTAGTATTAAAGTGAGAGGCTCATATTGCCTCCCGAAGGGATGCTTGGATTTCATTTCTAACATAAAATTAAAGTCATATACAAATGAAGCAATTTCAAATAGTATAGTACCAATGGTGTTAAATAATGTGCTCTCTCTGTTTCTCGTAGTTCAGAAGATGCAAAGAATCCACAAAAGAAGGTGAGTGGCGATGGATTGGGATTCTCTAATTGTGC
>PVIA01015489.1:0-22524 GCA_004024845.1 Tonatia bakeri | reverse complement strand
GGGTAAAGCAAAGGAAACCGCCAGCTCGGCACGTGGGGTTGTCCACTGACACCTGGTCAGAGGACCAAAGAGCTTCCGTGGCTGCTGCAATGGGGCCTCTGGTGTCTCTTAGCGGCCAGGCCAGTGAATGTGAAAACCAGGCCAGTGTTTGAGTCTAGGGATTGCGAAATTACAATCTACGCTTAACACAGCTTCCCTGGGTCTTTTTAATGATAAAGTTGGGGAACTAATATGGGAAGAGCAGGTTGTTTGTGACTGCACAGAATCTGTCTTAATCTGGACAGGATGTCCTGGTTCACCCCAACCCCTGGACACCCCAAACACATAGGTCCATGAATCTCCATAAAGATTATCTCCTACCCTGTGGAACACATGCGTCTTACCAAGGTGTTCTGCCGCTGGCACCTCGTGCTCATTCTGTCCAGTCAGAAGGCACCATCAATGCAATAAATCCATGTTATGTTCTCCACCATGTCCAGGTCACCAGACCACTTCTTTTTTTTTTTTTAAGATTTTATTTATTTATTTATTTTTAGAGAGGGAAGGGAGGGAGAAAGAGAGAGAGAGAGAGAAACATCAATGTGCAGTTGCTGGAGGACATGGCCTGCAACCCAGGCATGTGCCCTGACTGGGAATCGAACCTGCGATGCCTGGTTCGCAGCCCATGCTCAATCCACTGAGCCACACCAGCCAGGGCGAGACCACTTCTGATTATATGATGACAACCAGTGGGTGGGGTAAATCAGCCTAGGGAAAAACTGTAACTGTATATTGCCTAGTCCATGTAATTGCAAACTGTTTCAGATCCTCTGTTCTTATTGGGATAGAAAATAGGCATTTGCTGAATCAGTGGCTTTATAACATGTACCTGAAACTGTATTATTCTTCTCCAACTGAGATACCATGTCCACCCTAGCAGCTGCAATGGGGGCTATTGGGTTGAGCTTGGCACAGTCCACACTCATTCTTCTGGATTCATCTGGTGCTGTGGGGCCAGCCTGGTAAGTTAACTACAGATGTGAGATGAGCCGGCACAGTTAGATGCTCAAGGGGCACTAACCTCTGCATCTTCCACAGAATGCTATGTTGTATTTGTTTTATAATCTTGGCCAGGGATTTAGGATACATTTCAGGGACTTCCCTGTGACCTTCCCCATTATAGCAGTTATTACTCCACAGGCCAAGAATGCCAGGTGGGGCTTACCCACACTGCTGAGTGTGTCAGTCCCTATTATACAGCTGAACACCAGGAAAATAATACTGCGTGGGTTTGCCTTTTATTCCCTGGTGTCTCTTTGTCCAGCCTCCAGAACTGTGAAAATGTTTTTGTTTTTTTTTTTTAATGTCGGGAATTGCCCTGCTTGGTTTCAGAAGCTGTAATCCCCCATGGCTAAGGCTGAGTAAAGGACCTTGGGACCATAAGCCACTTAGGTGACAAAGCTTATCTTCCTTGTAGGGGCACCATCTCCGCCCACTTTCTCTTCACTCTGTTTGGCCCTGGGCGAATGACTGGTTAGCCAATGATGGGTAAGATTTGTCAAAAGAGGGGCAACCTAAGACAGGTACAGTCATGAAGGGGCCCTCAGGAAAGGATTTGGGAGGCTATAGAAAAAGGGGATGATGGACCCTTGCTCCTCGGCTTTGACACAGCCTGAGTCCTCATTCTGTCTGTAAGAAGTCTCCTAGTCTCTTGGCTGCCTTACTTTCCCTGCCTGACTTAATCCTGAAACAATGCTGGAGGTGGGTGTGGCCCTGTGCTGGAAAGGGCAGGTTCCCTAGGGTGATCAGGCCTAAGAAAGAATGCATAAAATCCTATGAAACATACTTTGCTAATACCCTCAATTTAAATGATAAGAGTCCAAGCAGGAAATGAGTTTGTTCCCCAAAGTGTTATGGCCTTTTAACTATCTGACCCTCACTCAGAATAAGCAGTCAGAGTTCTTTGAATGTTATCTGTTGTTTAATCATTTCTGCCTGACAATGATTGATGAGCTTTACCTATACACCCTGTATTCCTGTGCAAATTGAATCCAATAAAAGCTTGTTAAGGCAAGGGTCCAGGCGTTCTCCTCTTGAGAGGGTGGCCGAGGCACTCCGAGGCTTTTTCTCCTCTTGAGAGAGAAACTGCATCATCCCTGTTCCTCCTCAGGACTTGGTAGTCCGTGTGAATTTGTCTCGTCTCATCCATAACACCACAGACCTAAGAAGCCGGGATCCGAGTCAGTTTAAGCCACCCAGTCTATGGTGTTTTGTTACAGCAGCCTGAATAGAATAAATCACTGATCTTCCCAAGCTAGAATCTAGTCCACCCTCAACATTTGTGGATGTTGTACTTGCATACTCACCAAAGTTTATCTGCAACCACACTCGACACTGACAGGAGTTTGCAGTCATCTGAGGACGTGCACACAGCAGTGACACTGTGAGTCACCCTGCGGATGTATTGCCAGCTGAAATGAAGTGTCACTCTGTCCTCTGTTTCAGTTCTTGTACTGGACAGTGTCCTTTGTCAAGGCCTATTTAGTGCTACATATGTCACATTTCTGTGCTTTTTGTTGGTGATTTCACCATTTAAAATAGCCCCCAAGCATGGCGCTGAGGTGCTGTCTGATGTTCCTAAATGCAAGAAGGCTGTGCCTTACATTACGGAGAAGGCACGTGTGTTAAATGAGCTTCACTCAGGCATGAGTTGCAGTGCTCTGCCTGTGCGTCCCTGCCAGGGGATCAACAATATGGCACGTCCATGAAAAGGAAGAAAAAATTCGCTGATCTGTACTTCAGGCCACTCTGGAAAGTGCTAACAAAGCATCCATCAAGTGTGACAAGCCTATGGAATAGGGGCATAATCTGTGGGTTCAGAGATGAAAACTGATTAAAATGAAAAAATCACAGTGGACACCATAGTTGTTAGGCTGAAAGAGAAAGAAATTTATGGTCATGCTACCCAGGGTCAGGAAAACATTAAACTCTTCTAGGCTAGTGCTGGCTCCCACATTTCAAAAGGCAATCAGCATGAAGAATGGGAAAGTTGTAGGTGACCAAGAGACGTGGAAGGATTTTAAATACACCTGCTAGGTGCTGTATCGGAAAAGGACTGTGTGGAGGAGCCAGTTGTCTATGCTGATGAGACTGGCTTGTTTTTCAATTGTGTGGTGTTTTTGTTGATAAAAATGATGTCACCAGAAGCTCACGAGAAACTAATTAGCTGATTCAGCATTAGTGGTGACTCTGTAGAACATAACTACCCTGGAAAATGTGTACCCTGAATAATCACCTTATATGGATTGGAAAATTAAGAGGTGAAAGTTAGAGTACTGTGATTCTGAGTTCCTATGGTTTAGGAGTCAATACCCAAGGAATAAATTTTCTAGGAAACACAATGATGGTCTCTCAAATATTTGTTAAAGGCTTTCTCAGACACGGCTTTGTGTGTGTACTGGAGTGTGTTTGTGTGTGTGTGAGGGTAAGGGGCGGGGGTGGGGAGTTTCCCATGGACTGATGATGTTATCTACACTGCTGGTCTCCGCCATTGCTTTTTAACCTGCTATAAACTGGTTTTCATGCCTGTTATTCTACGAAAGTGCTCGTCAACTTCACCAGTGCCCTCTGTATTGCTGCCCCAATGACTACGTCTCTGATCTCAAATTTCTCTAGTCCTCAGGGCTTCTGACCGAGTGGAACACTATCCTGTCTTGAGACTCTTCTCTCCAACTCTATGATACTTCATCCTCATTCTACCTTCTCTCCCACATTACTGAACCTCTCCTTTTAAGTCTCCTCTGCTAAGTTCTTCTCTGCTGAGTCGTTAAAATTTGATCCTCCTACAAACTTGGTTCCTGGGCCTTCTCCTCTTCAGTGTCTCTGTCTCTACATATTCTCACCCACTTCAGTGACTTCTCGTCCAATTCGTGCGGCACAGCTCCCACCCCAACGCTGACGGCTCAGGTCTCCCCCCGCTCCACAGTCACATGTCCCACTGCACACGGAACCTCTCCACTCGGCTACTGCACAGACATCCCTGCACCCTTGTGTCCAAACGGGACTCCTGCTGTCACCTCCGAGTGCTGCTTTCATCTCCCAGCCCATTCCTCATTTTCTCCCTGTGTCCACAATGGCAACACATTCAAGCAGGAGCCAAAATTGGAAATCTAGAAATTAATCTTGACTCTTCCCTTTTGCCAATCTCTTGCCTTCACTTAAACCCTCCAGCAGATTCTACTTCCAAATATATTTCAGCTCTACCTGCTTCTCTCCACATCTGCTATCCCAGTGCTCTCAAATAAATTGTTCTCATATAATGCTCCTGAGCTTTGAGGATTTCCTGGAGTAGGTCATGCATAGAACCCGGAAGTAAGATAGAGCTTTCTAAGACTCTGAAAACCTTCTACATTTTGTTGCATTAATGGGTCTGGTAATAAGCAAAAGGTGTCTACTTCTGTGATGTTTTGTTTCAGTCTTGCAGGGTGATTTCAGATCTGGGTTCCCAGATTGGCAGTGTCCAATTGAGTATATATATATATATTCAATTCTTTGAATTTATGATGTAGCTACATTTATAACCTGAGAAAATTCATACTTAAAGAACAAAACAGCAAGACCTATATAAAAAGAGGTCAAATGTTTTTCTTCCACCCCCACACCTTATCTCCAAACACAGTAATTCAAATTAATATAATTAAAATTCACATGGATTCTTTTAACGTTTTTATAATTAGGGAGTTCAACTGGAATTTTGATTTTTCAAACAAAAACAAACAAGAAAAACCTCACAGGGTCAGAGAAAGTAGTAGTTCTAATCATTCATGTTCTTCTTCTGAACAACCAGCAGAGGGCGAACAAGAGAGCCTATAAAATAACTGGAATCTGAATTTGTCCAAGTTCACACAGGACCTGAGTGGCAACAACGATTCTTAACTCAAGAACTTAGAAAGGGGCAAACATGGCTTGAACACTCATTTGATTTATCCCTGACATTTCAAGATATTTCCACAAAAGTTTAGTTTGTGATAGAAATTATTTATATCTTTTGTGTCTGGGACCCACACGACTCACAAGCCCCTAGAGACCAGTTTTAGAAAGGCACTCAGAAAACACTGAGGAAGGCAGAGAGGACCAACGTGCTTACTATTCTATTCTAACATCAGGGCTTTGATTGCTTGTAGCAACTAGAACGTAACTTCACCTGAACACTTAATTGAAAAGAAAGGAAATCAGGAGAAATAAAATTTATTCTCATACATACTAGGTTCAGAATGAAGGCACATAGAAGCATTATTGTAAGAAAACGTAAAATTTTTATAAATCTGATGTTACATAAAGGTGAGAATGTTCTATTAAAATTTAAAAATGTGTAAAGTATGTGTGATCTCTGCCCAGTGTGGTTGCCTTGTGGGTCTTTGGGGAAAGCCCTCATTATACTGTAATTCAGTGTGTCAAAGACCAATTATGTTCCCTTATTAGAAGAAAATGTTTTTAGTTACAAAATACAGTTTTATATGGGGAAAGGAACCATTATGTGCACTCTTGGCTGGAGTGTAAGCTTCTGAGACTTCTGGGGACCAGGTGGGACAATCATGACTCTCTGTGAGCATCCTCTGTGACCCCTCATCTTCACTCTCCCTGTCCTGCAAAAACAGTAGCAAGAGTGTCTGAAAGAATATGTATGAGAATGATAACCACAGTCACACTTAAATGAATCAGTTTGTTGAGTAATATGTGTTTAAAAAGTATAATTGCATATAAACTGTCAATTTGTAATATGTCACATGGTTAGAAGTGGTTTCTTCTGGGAAGAGAGACCGGTGGAGGAAAGGGGAGGATAAGCACCTCACCTTTCACTGTGTGCAGGTAGGTATTTTCTACACACACAAGTGCAAATTCCAATGTAAAGATTTTTAAGCACCAAGTTGAACACCAGTATAGCAGCTCCACCGAGGGACACCTAAGCTAGGGCCCCCCCAACCCCCGCCCCGGGAGCTAGAGAGTCACTCAGAATGGCAGGTCTGGAAGATCAAAGGATGTGAAAGCTCTTTGTTCATGGAACTGCAGCTGATAACCTAAAAATTTTGACTTAGTGACTCTTTAGATCTGAATTTGAATCAACAATATAGAGTTAATTATTGACCTAATAATCCCTGGAATCGATGAACTTTATATCCAAATGCTGATTCTCAACCAGATCATTGGGGGCGTATCAACGTATTATTGCTAAAATATGCAAATGATGGGATCCCAATCAGGCTGAGTAAACTATGCAGCCAATGATTTCTAAATGACATTGGAACTCTTTAATTAACACACATACATTTTAAAGAAACAGTCCACCCTAGTTTTTCTTTTTCCTAGTAATGGGGCTATTGTGTCATTAATTGGCTATTGTGATAATGACAATTGCCATTTTAAAAAATTCTATTTGCTACAGCATGAAAGATGGTGGCTTTAGTAAGTCGACCACTCATGGCCCATACTTGGACCATGATGGGGTCATTTTTTACAGTTGGGTGGCTGTCAAGGTAAAGGTCTGGTCTGCCCTTTTGTGAGGCAGCCTTCTCAATAGCACTTTTCTCTGCTTATTTGGAGAAAGAGAGAAAGAGAGAGACAGAAACATCGATGTGAGAGAGAAATATTTATTGGTTGCTTCCCATACATGTCCCAACTGGGGGCTGAACCCACAACTTTTTGGTGTACAGGACAATGCTCCAACCAGCTGAGCCACCTGTCCAGGGCCTAAGTGTTATGCTTTGCAGTAAAATTGTTTCTCTTTGACATTCTATATATTCACCTCTTCTTTTCTGGCCTTATCCTGGTTTTCCACCCAGCATGTTCCTCCAATCTCATTTTATTTTGTCTTAGCCTCTCCCCAAATCTAGTCTGACAAGAACCCGTGAAAGTGGGGTAAAGATAGGCAACATTGATGGGTATGTACCAGGTACTGTGTGCAGTGCATTTCACACACCTGTTGCTTGATTCCCCTAACACTGCAGGAGAGGGCCAATGACCCTCACTATTCCAGTGAAAGAACAAGTTCAGAGAAGCCAGAAGCTGGCCTCGTGTCATGCCACTTGTATGTGACGGAGTCTGTTGGGCTCCAAAGGCTAAATGCTTTCCAATGAGCCACGCTTCATGCAACAATGTAAGTATCTTTCTCATGTTTATATCACTTGCTGTCTAGATCTTTCCATGGTAAATGCTGTGAAGGAAAGGAAAGATGACAGAGGATTCCTAGGATTTTGGCAGCGCCATTTAGTTCAGTGAGGAGCTCTGGAGAGGAGCTAGGTACCAGGTGGTGGGTTGATTACATTAGACCTATTTCATCAGGGAAGGGGCTGAAATTTCTCCCTTTGGAACAGGCACTTGTTCCGGATTTGGATGTGTTTCCTCACTGTGTCGTCCTGCCAGCAGCACTCTCAGTTCTTTCTCGGTGGATGGGCTGAATGTCTTGTACTCTGTCCCAGCCCCCACACAACGTTACTTCTGACCAAGGGACTCATTTTGTAGGAAGTGAGTACGCCAACAGACATGCCCATGAGACCCCCTAATCCTGTTGCGTGTCCCAGCACCAGAAGCAGGTAGCTTGGCAGAACAGAGGAAGAGGCTGCTGGCAGCAGGCTCCCCTGCCAGCTGGAGAGGCTCCTCTCGGACAGGCAGCATGTGACCTCCCCAGCACTGTGCCCCTCCCCGGCCAGGACACACTCAGACAGGAACCCAAGGTGTGAAATCTATAACAGGGTGCAGCTAAGAAGGGGGACCCCAAAAAGGGATTTGGAATGGGGTCCAGAACTCAAGGTGTCCAGGAAATATTAGGATGTCCTCACCCCTCCCCTGCACAGGTGTGGGTTGGGGGAAGGGACACATGAAGCAGGGCCATTGAGAGCTGTTTTGCATAGCAACAGCTTTGCAGCTAACCTCTGGTGTGGTTATTTAACAGATCTATAACTTTTAACTGGTTACATAGAAATGTTAAATAGCTGTGGCCATGCTTTGAGCCAGGGGAATGGAAGTAACTTCCCCACCAAGACGAAACTGGGGGCAGGTCCCCCGAGTTACAGCACCTGTGTAGGAGCTTGGAGAACACTGCCTCCATGACATGGGGCCACACCTGCCCAGACTCACAATGCAGCCCAGTAAAGCTGGAAGGATATGAGAATGCTGGCAAGTGTAGCCAATTGTGGGAGGAGTCAGAAATAGGACTGCAGAGGAAGATTGGTGCGGGGATTTAAACCCAGATTCAGCAGCCATTAAGGAGAGAGGACCACAGCCAGTGCAGAGAGGGAGAACCACTTGGCTTTGCCAGAGTGGGGACTCCCGTGGCCATTGTGCAGAGAGGGCCACTCGGCTGTGACAATAGAAAGGAGAACCATGCAGCTTTGCCAGAGTAGAGACCCCCGCAGCTTTAGAAGGGGGAACCACCACCCAGCTTCAGCAGAGATCCCGGCAACACAGCTGATGGTGCCGGGAACCGAGGGAGGCCTACCAGCCAAGACGGATTACTGGGAAAAACTGGGGGCTGCCTGAGCCTCAGACTTCTATTTCTTTTCCTGAGTTACAGTACTCCAGACTGGACAAAGGGGGAAGGAAGGACTATGTATGTTTGTGGGTGTTTTAAGGGCCTTTGGTGAAGACATTAGGTCACTACTTTAAGTTTGTATAAAATTAAATAAACATTTCCTTTCCTTTTCATGAATCTCTGGCATTGAGAGATGTCTTTCCTATTGGGTGGCAGACATAACGAACCTGGGGGGTTCCTTTCAGTAATAGTATATTGCCTTTGGCCCCCACCTGTGTTCTGTAACAGAAGCAGCAGTGGAGGGCACTTCTCAAAATCATATAGACCAACCTACCCCAAACCATCTGCTTTTTTTACTCAAGATTCTATTTGGAGGATTCAGGTACTCAGAGGAGAAATGCTTTTACCTGGAGACAAAATCTTTAAAAAATGACCGGCAAGTATATCTTATAATCAAGCCAATGAATATTAAGTCATACTTGATTGCAGATAGAAAAGCGAAGAAATTGGATGTTCTTACAACTGAATATCATGCTATCTTCACATCCATTTTATGAAACTCACATTTCTGGTCCTTGGCGTCTTCCATTTGTATCAAGTCCTCAAACCTTATCTTTTGTAACCTCCACAGCCAAGTCCTCCTGTCACAGGTGGCGTGGGTAACCAGGTTCTTAGTGATCGGGACAAAGAATTGAGCCGAACACACGGAGTTTATAGTATAAAGAAAGAGGGAAGATTTATTAAGCGATAGTACACTCCACAGAACATGGGAGTGGGCCAACTCTGAGCAGAGATTGACCACGTGGGCTGGGCGGATTTTCTTCTTATAGAGCGGAAGCTTCCCGGCTAGTCTTTGGCGGGCTTCTATTGCGCAGGTACAAAGAATTACATTTCAAAGCTACTGCGCATGTGTGGTTTCCCAAGATTTTCTTGATTGGCTATTGGAGAAGGGAGTCCCACAATGTTATTTTATTATAATACTATTATAATGAATCGGGTAGTGCGCAGGTGCATTCCATGATTCAAAGTTATCCCAGAAAACAGAAACAACCAGTCTTAGGGGGTCTTTGTCATGTATGGATGTTTTCTTCATCCAAGCCCTGCGGGGCTCCTGGAGTTCCCTTCCTGACTGTCTCCTGCCTCACTCCTGCTTCTGAGTTCTCCCTTCCCAGCTCCTCACCCCAGCTGGACATCTACTGCCCACGAGGCTGCCCGAAGGAGGCTGTCTGCTGTCCTTGCACGAGACCACCAGCATCTCTGCCAACACTTTACCCGGGGGCTCTCACAAAGTCTTTCTCAAAAGCAGACACTTCTGCCTTGTCTGCCGCAAACAACAGCCCACCAGCAGACAAGAACCAACATGCTAACAACACCTCTTTTCCGCAGGAGCTAGCATTGTCTTCATTCACAGAGAGCCAAGATTCTCCCAGCCTCACGGCCGAAATCAAGGAAAATGCAGCTTGCTTGAGTACACAAGGCACGTCAGGCACGTTACCAAACGAGAACACTTCTCATCCACCTTCCAGCTCAGGGTCTTCCAGTTCCTTCTAGAAAACAGGTGCTCCTTTCATGGTAAAAATGGGCCTAGTCTAGGAAGCTTCCGCAAATATACAGAGTGTACACCAATTACTCAGGCCTTAAACTCAAGTGCACAAGGTAACTTTATTTGTTTTCCATAACAATGCATTTTTGTCTCAGTGTAATGGGATACAGAGCACGCTTCTCCTGAAGGAAGGGGAACAACCCTCACAAGCCAGCCTACAGGCAGGACTGGGGCAGGGAAGGACACCCACAGAGCAGAAGTACAATGTTCGAGCACATATTACATAACAAAAGGCAGGTTAATAGTTGTGCATCCCTGAAGGGAAGAGGGCTGTCGCCCAGGGTGAATTGTGTATGTGACTCTGAGAATTTACAGTGACTCTCGACATAGCCGGGGGCAGCTCACACAGCGCCTGCATGAGAGGCAGGGGGCAGATAGCACCCCCGATGCCTCTGTGTCACAGGGAACTCCTGCCCGGACTACAGATGGCAGCCCAAAGTGGGTAAAAAACACTGGGGAACTGACAAAAATGGTGGACACTAACACACCATAGGAAGGGCCAGATATCAGATCACAGAGGAAGTTCCATGCTGAGCATTTAAGTTAAGATGGGTGGAAGGTTAGGGAGAGAGAGCCAAGAGGTCTGCAGTGAGAGAGGAGGTCTGCTGGGAGGCCTGAAAGTCAGTGAGTCTGCCACCAAGAGGTGGAAAACCCTTACATTATCACTGTAGTTTCAGGAAGCAATTCTAATTCTCTGAATTGTGAGTTTCTGACTTGGACTAGCTGCCAAGATTATCTAAGAAGGCACTCACGGTGGTTTTAAATGTTCTCTCTTGCTCACTCTCTAATTTTAGTCGTATACTTTCAGAAGAATGATGAAATTTCCTTGCTCTTAAGGCCATTTTTATATTGCATTTCTTCTTTGACCCTACCCCCATGAAATTTGTTTTCTTATCTATAGGATAGTACTTCCTCTGTTACATTTGTGTTTGGGTGTTGTCATTTTTTTGTTGTTCTTGTTTAATTTCTTCCCATTCATTTTAGCTTGTAGTTATGACCTACAGTGATGCAGGGAAACTGAGTCCAGAAACTCAGTCAGCTATTGAGCAAGAAATCAGAATCCTTCTGAGAGTAATGATTGTGCTTTTCTATGCTTTTTATTTAGCCATAATGTGCCTAAGTGTTTGGGTGCCTCCCAAATGGTAACTGAAGGGTTTTGTTCTTGGAAATATGACTGTATGTAATAGAGATAATAGATGCACCATTGCAACCATGACTTAAATACGTCGTTAGAGAACCTCTCATCACAGACCGGATATTCATTTTATTCTGGTTATAGGCTAAGAACAGTTTATATCAATGATTATAAATATTCAGTTGTCCTTTATCTGCAAAACTGTAAGAGGTGTTAGAACTGGGGATATTGATTATTGAGTCTTCATTGTTTTCTCATTCTGACATATATTCAACATATATTGTTATTTGCTTGTGCCTAGCAGTGTACATGTGCTGAGAGTAACAATAAGCAAAACAAATGTCATTTTGATTGTAGTGTCCAATACAGTTGAGGGCAGAAGGATGGGTAAGAGTAGATTCAGTGAGATCACTTAAGTACTGTGGTAATCTAGTCATGGTATAATGCATACTCAGATTAGAATGGTGAAAAGTGGAAATTGAGAAGCATGGGTGTGTTCAAGATATACTGATATAGTGGACCAAAGTGCCTTTGTGATGTTTTGGATGAGAGAGAAGCTAATTTAGTCAAAAATATATATATTTTTAGATTCTGCCTTATGCAGCTATTTAGTTGTATTGTTTACTGAGCAAACACTGGTGGCTAAGGCTGGGAAGGATGTATATCATGAGTTCAGTTTCATACATGTTGAATTTGAGGTATCTTAGTGAAGATTAGGGGTTGGGAGAGAGATGTGGGTCTGGAGCTAGTTCAGAGGTTGGGTATGTGTCCATTTGGGCACGTGTGAAGGCAGGTCTTAGAATGGAGGAGGAGACTGGGCGGAGTGCCAGAAGTCTTCAGTGAATGAGGAATTAGGTGGCACAGTGAAGGGAGTTGGGGAAGGCTGTAGTCAAACAGTATGAACTCCAAAGGAATGGTGCTTGGTAGAAAACGGTAGTCTAGTCATGGTCTGGAAGTATTGGTGGGAACAAAAACTTCACCCCTTTACCCTGAAGTATCTGGGATGAGAGTAATAACTGCCATTTGGGGTTTTAGATAAAACAGTCTCCCCAGGAGGGCCAAGTTTTGATGAATTCAAAGGAGGTAGAAGAAATGCTTTAGAGTAGTTAAGAGTATGTGAAGTTTATGTAATGCAAAAGTTTAGAAGGTGTTGCAGAAGAAGTCTCTGACTTCCCAGAATCTTAATTCTCTTTCCCTTACTGTTTATGTTATTCTGAGTAAATTATCTATGTGGTAGTACCTAGAGCATGAGTCACGCCTTCTACTCTGCTAACATTGGTTGGCAAGTACATTGAATGGTCAGGTCATTTTCAAGTCAGCCCTGGTTTTGTACATCCCAAAGAAGGAGAGAATCAGTTGTGGAAAAGTACTTGATATGTTTCCTGGAAACTTACAAGGACAAAACATTAATGACAGCCTTTGAACTGAAGTTAGAAAACTGTTGCTGAGGGATTTGTTAGGGTATCCATCTCAGTTGTTTTTCATCATAAAACAAATAGCATTCTACCTATTATTAACTCCATTAGCATAACTTAAAATGAGTGCAGGAAAGCTAAATCAGGGCATTATTTGAGTCTTGGATAGGCATGAGAGTCCTAAGCAACAACTTTCTACAGGGCATCTGCACTGGATCTGAAATTAGTTTCCCATTCCCACTCTTGGAAATCTTAACTTTTCAATTGCTTGTACGAAACTGGGTATCCAGATAGCATTTGACTAAGGAACACAGAAGCTCAGAGTTGGCCTAACACAGACTCCTCAAGTTTCTTTGCTCCATGCAAAAACACTAGGGTCAACCAAATCTCTACAATTGCCCTGGAGTCCTGGTTGTGTCTCCTCTGCAGCCTGGTGATGTCTTTGGAACTCATTATAGACTGCCTCCAGAAAGGTCAGCATTTTCTCTTCAGATGTCAGTCACTACAGAGAGCCTTTACTGATCTGAGGAGACAAGTAGGATACAGTTTTTGAGTTGGGCTGCTATAAGAAGCAAATGCTTGGTGATCCTAGTTGAAACCATTCACACACACCAAAACCATTTGGTGTAGCTATGCTGAGTAGACCTGAGAAATTCTTGTTGTTTTTGTTAATTGTTGTTGTTGTTGTTTTACCAATGAAGGAGCCAGTCTCTCAGCAGGGACCCCAGCACTGTCCAGCAGCAATCCTAAAAGTCCAAGCACTAAGCTAAGTTACTGATTCCAAACAATTTTGCAAGTTAGTCAACCAATAAAGAACAAAATGGCAATAAATGACCTCTGAAGAATAAGTACCTAAGTTAATGTTCATGTATTTGTCTTTCTGTAAAAATATGGTTGCCAAACTTTCCAGTTTTGTGTGGTGTTTGTTTCTGTTATATGTCATTGTCGTTAGCTCTTAAAATCATTAGCCAAGTGTACAATAACAAGAGCCTGGTGAGTTCTGAGTGAGCTGGGGTTTTGCATGAGCTGTTCTGGGTCTGTGCCTGTTCCTGTCTGCTTCTCCCACAATACCAGGCATAGTCCAATTGGAATCACTAGGTCAAGAACTACATTAAAAGGAGTTTCTGTATACACTCATGTATTTATGCCAGTTTCTGTGGAGCATAGAGTCAACATATTTTGACTTCCTAAGAAATGGAATGCAGATGGAAAGACAGGAGTTGCTGATGGAGAAAGATGGAAGTGGAAATGAGTATTTATATTTCAAGTTTGCAAGCTTTAAAGAATGCAGAACATGTGAGGAGCACAAGAGTCTTCATAATGATGAAGATAAGATTGTATAAGGTTAGTAAGCAAATGACTTGAAATTTTGTCTAATGGAATTTGAGGAAAAATTAACTATATTATATGTTCATTTTTTCTAAAGCGATTACCTTATTCATCAATAAAAGCAGCTCTCATTTGTATTTGACTTTTTAAAATCTGCATCATACCATTCATCAGTATTACATCTTTCTGGTGAAATTTTTAGCATTCACTTTGCCTTTCCTGAGTACCTGCCATAAACTGTCAACTCCTTCTTCAGTTACAAAATTATAGCTTGAAAAAGTTCCACAGTCTGGTCAAATGCACTGATATCAAAACAATAACCATTGATAAATTATAATGAAAAAATAAACCATTAGAATAAAAATGAAAAACTCCTGATATGTCTAGAAGTGGGCAGGATTTGCTTAAGGAAAAAACTACCAAAAGCTGATGAAGAACATAGAATAATACTTAGACATCATATATATCTGGATACACCGATTTAAGAGATTATCAGTTAAATTAATTCTCAAGCTAATTAAAATAATGTTTTTAAACTTAGAGTACTGATTAAGAATTCATCTCAAATATTGAGGGAAACATTGCCAAGAGAATACCGAAAAGGATAATGAGGAATGGAAACTTTGGAACTGTAACATTGAAATACGTGTTGTAAAGAAATTAAGATAGTGGAGTACTGACACAAGCAGCAGATCATTCAATGGACGAGAACAGAAAACCAAGAAATAAACATAACCTGTGAATTTAATGCACAGTAAAGTGACATTTTAAACTAGATGAGAAAAGATGGTTTGCAACACATGGATTGCCATTTTTTTAGAGGTTCTTAAATGTTACACCATGCTCCAAAATAATTCTTGGATTAATTAAAGATTTAATTGGGGGAAATAAAAGTACAGAAAATTATAGGAATTGTAAGGCTAGGACAAGGAGAAGATTTAGAGGCATGTGAAAATGTGCTTTCATTTCATCTGGAGAAGGTGCATTTGCTTCTCATAAGTTCGCACTTGGATACACATTTTTCCACAATCTGTGAGACAGTGAAAAACTCCGTTGTTGCATCCACCAAATTCCTTGGAGACTGGCTGGGGCCCAAAGGGACGGGGAAGAGGAATAAAGTGAGGGACAAGATGGTATAGATATAGGGGAGCTCTCTGGGCTGGAGGCCTTCAGCACCCTAAAGTTCCACACCACTCTAGCCCCAGAAGTAAGCAAAGACAGCTTTCCACTGGGGTGATTATTAACTTTCGTAGATTTGTGGAAAACACTGCAAATCCCACCGGCGTGTGAACAGAACCCCACAGACTGCAAGCAATCACTGAGTTTTTAAAACCTTGGCACCCTACACACGTGTCGTAGGTATCCATCTGTAGGGCTTGTGTGCACGCGTGGTGATGAGCTCTGAAGGGCTCACGCGCGTAGTGTTTGTGCGGGATGGGGTTGTCGGTTACAGTAATTCCGGGCCGAAAGATTCTAAACCGCCTTCCTTCTTTGTTGGAGTGTAGTGGCGAGTGTCGGTTGGTTTATCTAGAGCGCTAGTGAGGTATTTGGCTTATCTAGAGCGATAGTGTTGGGCTCAGGAGGCGGTGGAAAGTTGAGGGGAAGGTGAGGCTTCTCTGAAGCCCTTAGGCTAACTGAGATGAAGAAGTTTTTTGGCTTTGGGGGTAAGAAGGGCTCGCCCACCAGCCCAAGGAACAAAAGGGTGGAATTTACCTCGCCCTACGGGTACCACATCCAAGAAAAAGAACTGGGAAAGATTCACAGAGCTGCCACGGTGGGCAACGCAGCGAAAGTGCGGCAGATTTTGCTGTTGCGCATAAATGATGTGAACGATACAGACAAGATGAACAGGTAAAAGGGACTGCGAGGCCAGTGGCCAGGGCCAGGGGTCAACCTGGAGGAGGTGGGGTGGACCTGGGAGAAGTGCTCACCTGCCAGGGCTCGGCCAGGTGGAGCTCAGCTCTCCAGTCACGGAGGGCGCTGGACTGCAGGGTCTAGCGCTTGGGCTGCCTTTAGGAGCAGCAAAAACAAAAAAATTAAGGACCCACTCATAATTCCTCTCCAAGAACACTTTATGTATATGCAGCGTTCTGTATTCGATGTTCACATGTTGTGGGAAACTCCGTTCTTCTCACCCAAGCAGTAAACAATCAAAGATCAGCAAACAGATTAGTAGATAGGTAGAGTTTATTAGTGACAGGTTCTCGTAGAAGAGGATGAACCTTAGGGAGGTGGGGAGAAAGTCCTGGGTAAAGGGCAAGGCAATCTCTCAGGTCCTTTGTTCTGAGAGCTTATATAGTTGGTGGGATGGGTTGAGGGAGTTGCACACTGATTGGTGGGTGAAGGTGGTGCCAGCTCCCCGCCCCCCACCAACATACCACCTAAACATACGTGTGGAGGGTTTAGCCCAGATTCTGATCTTGCTCCAGACCGCCTCCTGTTATCCTTTGTAAAGCACATAGGTCCTCTTGTTATGCCTTGTAAAACAGGTGACCAGAGGCAAATAATCAAAGTTAGATTAGTTAACTAAAGTTGTTTATGGGCTTTTTCTTTGAGCACTGTGGACCCTCTCCCACCTTCCTCCTCCTGCATTTTCTAACTTCCACCTAATAATGCTGCATACTATAGAAAACTGCATAATAAGGGAAATAATTTCCATAATAGATCAACTTCTGGACTAAAAATTCTTGGGATAGAATCCAGTATCCATTTTATATCAGTGTACACCAATGTACGAGGTCTGTCCAAAAAGTATCCAGCCACACACTATGAAAAATAGAAGTATTTATTGAAGAAGATACAAGAAACATTGGACACAGGACAATGACATCTCAGTCCCCTTCAACGTTGGCACCTTGAGAGGTCACACAGTTCTCCCAGCGTCTCTTCCACTGTTCAAAACACTCGAAAATCCTTTGTTGGAATTGCCATCAGCTACCCAGTCATATTTTCCTGAATCTCATCAACACTGTCTGAAATCTCTTTCTTTTCAAAGGTGATTTTAGTTTTTGGAAAAGCCAGAAGTCTCAGGGCACCAAATCTTGTCTGTAGAGGGGCTGAGTTACCTGGGTGATTTGATGTGTAGTCATAAAACTCTACATGAGATGTGATGCATGAGCAGGTGTGTCACAGCTACCAATTACCAGTTGCCATACCTATGGCCATTGTTGTCATATTGCCTCTCTCAACTGATGAAGAACTTTGAGGTGGTACTCCTTATGAATTGTTTGGCCTGTAGGGGCATACTCTTGATAGACAACTCCTTCCCAATCAAAAAAACACAGTTAGTATGGTCTTGATCTGGCTGTGCCTTCACTGCGCCTTCTTCAGGTGTGGAGAAACAGGCAACTTCCATTGGGATAACTGAGCCTTCATTTCTGGATCATATGCATAGCCATAGACCCATGGTTCATCTGCAGTGATGACCTTCTGGAAGAAAATGGTTAAATGGCAGCAGTTTAAATCAAGTCATTAGCAACTGCAGCACAATGTTCCTCCTGCTCTGGTATCAGAAACCATGGAAAGAATTTTGCCATTCCATGTTTTATGCCAAGATCCTGCACCAAAAGCTCAGACACAGTAGTTTTTGGAATCCCTAGGTTAGCTTCTAGTTCTCACACTGTCAGTCCCAGATCTTTGTTGATTGCAGCCTTTACACATTCAACATTCTCAGGTGATATGCTTGTTGCAGGTCTTCCAGAATGTGCATCACTTTCAACAGATTCTTGACCATCTTTAAAGTGTTTGTGCCACATTTTTATTTATGCTGCATCATCTCCAAAGCCTTCTGAATCATCCAAATAGTTTCGGCACACTTGGAGGAATGTTCAAGCTCAAAGCAAAATTTGATGCAGATTCATTGCTCTACTCCCTCAGCGATTTTGAATGTGACGGCCACACAGTGCACATGCTCACTCAATGGTGTCTAGTGACCCCACTGGCTAGTACAGAGAAGTCATCATTGTTCATGCATGGGCATTCCAGTCCACTCTCCTTGGCTGCCAGGTTACGCTGATGTTGCACAAACTGTTCTTGTTAAATTAACAACGGCTGGACTTTTTCTGAACAGACCTTGTGTATTTTTTAAGTTGACAAAGACTACAAAACCAATATTTCTGGAGGTTGACTGCACAATATAAAAAATTAAAAATAGTCTATCAGAAAGTAATACTTTTGAGTTCAAATTTTAATACGTATGGCAAATAGATGGTTTTTTAGAATTGTTTATGCTATGTCAGTTGTCCCAGTTCTTCCCACCTATGCCCCCTCTACCACGCCCACTCCCTGCTTCCATAGTCATTCCCTGCACCGTTGTTCATGTCCATGGATCCTTCATATATGTTCTTTGACTAATTCCTTCTCCTTTCAAACAATCCCCACCTCCCTCCCCTCTTACAGCTGTCAATTTATTTCATGATGATAAGCCTCTTGTTCTATTTTTTTTTAAAGATTTTATTTATTTATTTTTAGAGAGGGAAGGGAGAGGGAGAGAGAGAGAGAGAAACATCAATGTGTGGTTGCTGGGGGACATGGCCTGCAACCTAGGCATGTGCCCTGACTGGGAATCGAACCTGCGATGCCTGGTTCGCAGCCCGCGCTCAATCCACTGAGCTATGCCAGCCAGGGCGCCTCTTGTTCTATTTTGCCCATTAGTTTATTTTGTTCATTAGATTCCTCTTATAAGTGAGATTATATGGTATTTCTCTTTCAGGGATTGGCTTATTTCACTTAGCATAATAGTCTGCAGTTCCATTGATGCTGTCATAAAATGTAGGAATTCCTTTTTCTTTCTGCTTTGTAGTATTCCATTGTGTAAATGTACCAGCTTTCTAATCCACTCATCTACTGATAGGCACTTAGGCTCTTTCCAATACTTAACTATTGTAAATAGTGCCACTATGAACATAGGAGAGCATAAATTATTTTGAAATGCTGTTTCGGCACATTTAGCGTATGATCCCAGCAGTGGTATTGTTGGGTCAAAAGGCAGTTCTACTTTTAATTTTTTGAGGAAATTCCATACCATTTTCCACAGTAGCTGCAGCAGTCGGCATTCCCACCAACAGTACACTAGGTTCCCCTTTTCTCCACATTCTCACCAGCACTTGTTGTTTGTTGATTTATTAATACTAGCCATTTTAGTAGGTGTGAGGTAACAACTCAGTAGGTTTTAATTTTCATCTCTCTGATGGTTAGTGATGCTGAGCATCTTTTCAAATGGCTATAGGCCATCTGTATGTCATCCTTGAAGAAGTGTCTATTCAGGTCCTTTTCCCATTTTTTAACTGGATTGTTTGTGTTCCTGGTGTTGAGTTGTATGCATTCTTCACATATATTTTTGAGATTAAACACTTCTCTGATGTTCTGTTGGCAAATATGTTTTCCCATACAGTCAATTCCCTTTTCATTTTAATGATGGTTTCTTTAGCCACGCAGAAGCTTTTTATTTATTTATTTATTTTTAATATTTTATTTATTTATTTTTAGAGAGGGAAGGGAGAGGAAGAGAGAGAGAGAGAAACATCAATGTGCGGTTGCTGGGGGACATGGCCTGCAACCTAGGCATGTGCCCTGACTGGGAATCGAACCTGCGATGCCTGGTTCGCAGCCCACGCTCAATCCACTGAGCTATGCCAGCCAGGGCCCACGCAGAAGCTTTTTAGTTTGATGTCCCATCTGTTTATTTTTTCCTTGCCCTTGGCAATATATTGGAAAAATATTCCTATGTGAGATGTTTGAAATTTTATGATGTATAATATCCACTAGAATTTTTATGTTATATTTATTTATATTTAAGTCTTTAAAACTTATATTTAAGTCTTTTATCCATTTGGAGTTTATTCTGGGGTATGGTGTAAGCTGGTTGGTCTCATTTCATTGTTTTGCATCTACCTGTCCAATTTTCCGAACACCATTTATTGAAGAGACAGTCTTTCTCCCATTGTGTATTCTTCCCCCTTTGTCAAATATTAATCAACCATAGAGACATGGATTTATTTCCAGGCTCTCTATTCTATTCCATTGACTTATGTGTTTGTTCTTATGCCAGGACCAGAATGTTTTGATTAGAGTAGGCTTGTAGTCCAGTTTGATGTCAAGTACTGTGACCCTCCAAGTTGCTCCTCTTTCTCAAGGTTGCAGAGGCTGTTCAGAGTCTTTCTGGGTTCCAATAAATTTTGGGAATATTTGTTCTGGTTCTGTGAAATACATCATTAGAATCTTGATAGGAATTGTGTTGAATGTATAGTTTGCTTTGGGTAGCATGGACATTTTAGTGATGGTAATTCTTCCTATCTATGAACTCGGTATATGCTTCCAATTTTTTGTGTCTTCTTCAATTTCTTTCAGTGTTTTATAGTTTTCCAAGTACAGGTCTTTTACCTCCTTGGTTAAATTTATGCCTAGGTACTTTTTTGTTGTGCTATAGTAAATGAGTTTTTTTTCCCTTAGTTTCTCTTTCTGGTAATTCATTGTTGGTATACTAAAATGCCATCGATTTCTGAATATTGGCTTTGTATCCTGTTACTTTGCCAAATCCACTTATTAGGTCAAGTAGTTTTTTGGTGGAGCCTATAGGGTTTTCTATGTACACTATCATGTCACCTGTGAATAATGACCCTTTGCTTCCTCCTTTCCAATTTGGATGCCTTTTGTTTCTTCTTATCTGCTCACCGTGACTCAGACTTCCAGTACTATGTTGAATAAGAATGGTGAAAGCGGGAACCCTTGTATTTACCATTATTTCTCTTAATATAGGACACCATAGATGGTATGAAGTCCAGTATTTTATCTACCAATAAGAATTTTTTTAAAAAATGCTGCCAATCATAGTTGTGAGACAGTCTGAATTAAATTGTATTCTAATGTCAGAGACATTAAAATGCAAGAAAATAAGTATCTTAGAATTATTGAAATACATTGTACTTTCTAATTCTTAAAACACTGCAAAGTAGGTATAATGATATCATTTTACTTAGTTGAAATGTCTTTTTTACAGTTGCAGTAAGAGTAATAATTATAATAACATAATCTAACAATTATCGAGACTTCTTGTGCTAGGAACTGTAGCAAACACTGCATACCTTTTCATTTTAGCAAACAATAGTGTTCTCTAAAATAACTACTATTTTTAGCCCCATTTTATTGATGAGGAAATTGAAGCACAGAAAGGTTAAGTGATAGCTCAGGCATGGCAGAGTTAAAATAAGAGCAGACCGAAGCTGAACTCAATTCCCAGGTAATGCTGTTTCTATTCAGATAGACTGCTTCTTTGTTAATGTAGTGAGTAACAAGGTTTAATAAATACTGTACTGTCTCCAGAAGAAGTCTAAGTCTATGTTTTGAGGGCAATGGGATAAGTTTTAATTTTTAGAATTACATGGATAATCATACGTATTGAGATAGAGAATAATTGTATGTTTAGGTTCCTAAAAATTTTTCTCACTTTCACAGGACTGCCCTACATTTGGCCTGTGCCAATGGTCATGCGGAAGTGGTAACTATCTTAGCAAAGAGAAAATGCCAGTTGAACCTTGTTGACAATGAGAACAAAACAGCTCTGATAAAGGTATGTAGTAGCCAACTATGTCAACATAAGATGGATTTGATTTACTTATTGGATAAAAATGAATTTATCACCCTGGCTGGTGTAGTTCTCAGGGGATTCAGCTCTAGCCTGTGGGCCGCTAGTTCGATTTCCAGTAAGGGCACATGGCTGGTTTGCAGGCCAAGTCCCCAGTAGTGGGAGCTCAAGAGACAACTACAGATTGATGTTTCTCTCTTTTTCTCCCCCTACTCCCTCTCTAAAAATAAAATAAATAATACCTTTTAAAAAAATGAATGTATCTCACTAAACTATAAGCTATTTGTAAAATTGTAGAATGTTTACTTTGAATTCCTAGAATTTACAATCTCTTTCTTGGTATAATACTGACAGGCTGTACAGTGCCAGGAAGAGGAATGTGCAACTATTCTATTAGATCGTGGTGCCGACCCAAATGTAGTGGATGCTGATGGCAACACTGCTCTCCACTATGCTGTTCTTGGTCAAAATACATCTATAGTAGCAAAGCTGCTTGCACACAACGCAAATACGAAAGTGACAAACAAGGTATAGATCAATGAACTTTCTTTACAAAGTATTTGAAATAAATGTTTTCACTTCAGTCATAAGCATTTTCTTTCACACATACATATAGTGATCACAATTTAGCAGGTCCTGTTACCATGGAAACAGCTCCAAAGCCATGAGGTATCCATGGAAAGGGCAAAGCCCTGTCTCCAGCTACCCTTCACCCCAGAAGGAAAAGCTTCCTGTTGGTGCCTGGGAGTGGGTGATAGGCTCAGAGCCCACAAAGGACTGAAGGCCTGGGGAGAGTGAAGTGAGGGTGGGGGCTGGCTACTGTGCAGGCAGGGGCTTAGGAAAATGTGCTGCTGGGGATGGGTGGGAGGAGGAGGCCTAGTACCCAGCAGGGGGAGCTGGGGGAGTGGGAGTGGAAGGCAGAGCAGAAGTCCACAGGCCCTGAACACTTCAGGA
>PVIA01015488.1:0-22562 GCA_004024845.1 Tonatia bakeri | reverse complement strand
TTTTTTTTTTTTTTTTTTAAATGAGATTAACATTTCAATCAGTGGACTTTGAGTACGGCACATGGCTCTCTAATGTGTGTGTGGGCCCCGCCCAATCAGTTGAGGGCCTCCATGGGAAAAAGATGGACTTCCCTCAAGGAAGAGGGAATTCCACTGGCAGATGGCCTCAGACTAGAGCTACAACTCAGCTCTTCCATGGGTCTTCCTCCTGCCAGCCCGCCCTGCAGAATTTGGACTGGCCAACCGCCGTAACAGCATGAGCCAACAAATTTCTAGTCCAGATCTATGCATCCTCTTGGTTTTTTTGGTGTGGGTGTGTGTGTGTGTGTGTGTGTAGGAACTTGACCACCACACCTGCCCGTTAAGGGCCCTTTCCTGCCCTTCCCTGACTTTCACTGTAACACCCAGCGGTCGGCTGGGCAGGGGACAAGAGGCTCCTTTGTTAGGTGAACACAGGGAAGCTCAGAGAGGTGGAAACATTTGCCCAAGGTCACACAGCTAATAAACTGTCTGGCTAGGTTCTAATGCCACACTGAGTGATCCCAGGGCCCGTGCTTTCTTTATTACTATGTTTTAAAGCCTTGATTCTGCAGTAATTGGAGACACTGAGAAAATGTACACAGTCTGTACAAACAACACCTTGGTATCCTCACCCAGCAGATTTTACACTTGCCCTTCATTCTGTACACACATCTCATCACTATAATTATTACTAAGGAATTTGAGAGCATGTTGCAGACATTATGCCCCTTTATCCTTTTTTTAAAAATACTTTGTTTTTTTTTTCAAGCAGTCCTAGGTTCACAACCAAATCGGGCTGACGGACCAGGGATGTCCCATGTACTCCCTGTCCCCACACAGTGGGACATTTGTTACAATGGATGAGCCTACATTGGTTTCATGAACCTATGACACACAATAATTATCCAGGCCCCTTTATTCTTAAATAATTGCATCTGTAACCCCTAAGAACAAGGCTGCCTCCTCTCTGCCTCCCTGCCCTCCCCTCTGGGTGGGGGACCACACCCTCGCCCACCCAGCAGACGTTAACAGCGCCTATGCCAGGGATGCCGTCGCTGACGCTGCCCCTCGGCCCTGGACATCCATTCCTCCTTGTGCTCCATGGGGTGGGAGGCAAGACATGACTTTTTAGATGCCCTTGCAGCCAGAGTTCTTGCTGTAATTTAGATTGTTTTGGAGGAGACATGCAGAAGCCGCCCTCCTGCAGCCCTGGTGGCAGCCAAGTCCTGAGAGATGCCGGTGGCTGCTGGAGTCCACGTTCCCGGGTCTGGGCCCCAGCTTGGTGGGTGTGAGGCAGCGGGGGTGGCTGCAGTGGCATTGGCAGAAGCAGCAGCTGCCTCCTGACCTCTGATCCAGCCATGCTGGTCTAACATTGGAAATTCCGGTGCTGTGGTGGCTCCACCCTCCTGCCCATCTGGGGGTTTAGACAGAATCCCTTTTGACATCTGGTTCCCAGAGTGCTTTCTGCTCTCCATGCTGATCCTTCACTAAGAGGGACCCTGTCATTGGGCTGGAGGTCAGGGGTGCCTCCTGCACAGACCCGGTGGTTTTGCGCGCGAGGGCAGAGGGAAGCTGGCTGAGCACTGTCATGAGGGCACTGACTCACACTGAGGCTCTGGGGGTGGAGGATCCCACTGGTGGCACTGTAGCAGGGCAGGAGACACGACAGGAACTCAGTGAAAATCCAGGAAGGCACATAGTGCATGGCATTAAGGTGTGCAAACTGGGGGCGGAGTGAGAGAAATGGGAAAGGTGAGCAAAAGGAAGCCTCCGGTGAAATGTCCAAGGAGAGGGACTGCATGACATGTGTGTCCCCATCCCCTCTGTCTCTGTCTCTGTCTGTGGCAGGCAAAAGTAGCCGATCTGGGCATGCTGTCCTTCTAGCAGCTGCAGCTGAGCTCACAGAGCTTCTCAATAGGCCAGACGTACAATGTAGATCCGTAGGCACTTCTTTCTGTATCCAGGCCAGACATTGCTAATCAATCACGGCACTCATGCCATTGCTTTCCGCTACTGCATTCATGGCAGACATCACTAGTTGATTAGGTCACTTCACAGCTAGGTATCCATTCTTCATAATCCTTCAAAACATAGGGCTTCAGGCAGCCACGACCAGTTGAGTGTGGCTGACACAGAGATAAAAGGTCTACGGTCTCTGAAAAGTTCTTAGACTGGGAAAGAAGGGGCAGCTACTGGGAGTCAGAGATGGGTTTCAGCAGGAGGAAGGATGTGAGCTGGTGTGGGTGGGCAGAGAGAAGTCAGGGAGGAGGAGGGCATTCTCGGCGGGGGTGGGATGCAGCTGGGAGCAGAGAGGGAGTCATGAGCATGAAGGAGAAGCTGGAAACCCAGGCTGGAGCCCACCCATGGAGTCTGGACTCCCACGTGTAGGCCGCCAGGGCAGGGGAGTGTTTGAGACATGTAGTGCCCATCGGATACAAGGGGAGACTCAATGGGGCTGGGTAAGCAGAGTCGGCTGCCAGGAGGAGAGTGCCAAGCTGGGAGGCAGGGTCATCAGTTGGGAGGCCGGACTGAGGGGGAGAGTGAAGTCACCAAGTCCCTCTCTCTCTCTCTCTCTCTCTCTCACACACACACACACACACACACACACACACACACCTGGCAGGTGACCCTGAGTCTCTCCACACCGAGGGCTGGCATCCATCTGTCCATCAGGTACGACCACTGATTTTCTGGCTTTCACACAGCAGCCTGGGGAAGGTTATAGAACATGTTGGTTACCCCTCCCCTTTCCAGAGAAGCTCAGACGGTGTGGGCAGACAGGACACAGAGGCACAGGGGCCCATCTGAGCCAGGACTGGGCCCTGTCCCCTTGGGAGAAGCAGGCCCCTCCCCCAACCACACTGCCCCCAACAAAGGGTGCTCCCACAGGTCTCTCACCTTCACTGGCCACGGCAGGATGGGAGTACCGTCTCTGTCCATGCAGCACGGGGCGGATATGTAGGCTGCAGCTTCCTCTGCCAGCAGGTCCCAGCGGGCAGTGTGGCCCAGGATACCTGTTGGGTCAGCCGGATCCAGGATGATGGGCCTGCAATTCCCGTGCAAGGTCAGTCATGTTCCTGGCAACATCTGGGTAGCCACCTGCGAGATCGCTTGAACTATTCTCCTACACCTAACACTCTACAGGGGGCAGGGGCAGGGGTCGGGGCAGAGCCAAAAGACTCCTCAATGCTCCAGAGACACACTTGAGGACCCAATGGAAAATAAGCTATGCTTGGAACCCGTTTTGTCCTCTGTATCCAGGGCAGACATTACTAATCAATCACAGTGCTCAGGCCACACTTGCCTCACCTGCAAGCAAAGCAGGCATTTTTTTCTAAAATACTAACTTTTTTTTAAAAAGATTTTTATTTATTTATTTTTAGAGAGGGAAGGGAGGGAGAAAGAGAGAGAGAGAGAAACATCAATGTGCGGTTGCTGGGGGCCGTGGCCTGCAACCCAGGCATGTGCCCTGACTGGGAATTGAACCTGCGATGCTTTGGTTTGAAGCCAAAGCAGGCATTATTAATCGACCGCAGCACTGGTTCCACCAGTCTCCCTGCATCCGTGGTCCCTAACAGATGAGGCCACTCTTTTCAGCAGAGCCAGTTCACAACCTCAGAGTCTTTTTCAACACATCACTCTAAGAAACCACTACCCACAGACTGGAGACACATCACACACTTGTTACCTCTGTAGCAGTGACAGGTGGGCAAACTTCCCCCAAATGGGACATGCTCATGTTACCTGGTAGGTTCATAGGCAGGGTTGCCAGATTTAGCAAATACATATAGAGGATGGCCAGTTAAAGATTAAACTGAGTTTCAGATTAAAAAAAATGAATACGGTGTTCTTTTAAAAGCATACCCCAATGACTGCATGGGGACAGTCTTATACTACAAAGTTACACTTTATTTATCTGAAATTCAAATTTAACTTGGAGTCTTGCATTTCATCTGGCAACCCCTGTTCACAGGTGACCAGGAAACGGACCGCCTGTCCCTTCGCTGCTAAGGAGATTCCCTCTAGGAAGGAACTCAGTTCTAGAAAGGGATTTCCCTGCCTCTGCTCTGTGCCCTCAGGAAGTGGGGAGAGACAGTGAGGGACCTTGGCTCTGACACTCGGGGACACCCAGGGCGGGTCCGAACCTGGCCTTCTGAAGCTGCATCCTCAGGAAGTCTCTGATGGTCTCGTCCTCACAGTTGTAGTTGACGGTCCAGTAGATGCAGAGCTGGCGGTACCGAGTGACCAGCTCCAGGACAGTGCGAAAGCCCTCGGCCATGTTGAACCGGGGGTCCTGCCCACCCTGCTCCCAGGCGTACACTGCCAGGAGCTCCAGGCTGTGCTGGGGGGGCAGAGAGCCTTTCCCCTTGGGGTTCTTGGTGCACTAAGAAATGAAGAGAAAGATGGGGTACTGGTCCATATCGACAATGAAGAAGTACAGGAGGGACCATCCCGGAGCTGGAAACCACCCCCAAACTTTTACTGAGCGCCTGCCTCCTCTGCCAGATGCCTTGCCATGCATGACCCCATAAACTCTTGTGATGTAGTCATGTCAGCCCTATTTTACGGATAAGAAAACTAAGATCCTGTGGCAAAATCTCGTTTTGCTCCACTGACCCAGGGTTCCCGCCAGGGCTGGGCCCGCCCCCTCCCGCGAAAACGCTCCAGGGCAGAGCCTAGGGCTGCCCCCGGGGTGGCCCCGCCCACCCGTGTGCGGACGAACCTGGCGGTACCAGTGCTTCACCAGTCGGATCAGGCTCTTCAGCTTGGTGGGGCGGGAGACGATGAAGTCCCGCTGCAGCTCCGTGAAGCACTCGCCCGCGTTGCTGCAGCTGCGGATGAGGTCCACGTAGACTCGAGGGTGGGGCCTGCAGCCGGAGCCCAGTGGGCCTGGAGACAGGGAGAAAGTCACCCTCCCTTCATTTCCGGGAGTCACAGCGAGGCCCGGGGAAGAGCTTCTGAAATCTCCCATTCGGGTGTTTCCCTGAGTGGTCTGGGGTCCACTGGAGGCCACGGGTGTTTTTAGGTGGTTCACAGATGTGGTATGACCCAGCGCTGCATCTCTGGGGAGGCTCCCTTTTCTGCCTGCTTTCAGGCCACCTGCTTCCTCATCATGAACAAAAGTCTCAGCTCGGAGCTAACGTATCTTGGATGGATCCCTGGCTCATCTTTCTAACAGAGGGCCCTGCAGAGAACAGAATTGTGTGTGGGGACAGTCGACGTCACGCTGGTCCCAGCGCACCGAAAGGCATTCCGTGATATCCAAGCTCTGGCTCTCCGGACTGAGGAACTGAATAGGTGCAGATACATTTCTGGATCAGTCTCCCCCTTGTTTTTCTCTCCTGCTCGTTTTACAAAATGCAGGGACCAAATCCATTCAGATCCGGGCACTTTCCTCACTCCGCAAACTCTCCTGTCCAGACTCAGAACTGAACAGATGCAAAGAGATCTGTGTCTGTTTTGCTCAGGGATCTGTCCTTTGTGTCTGGAAGTGTGCAGGGCACATAGTAGGGGCACTTACTGGACTGACTGACTGGGCCTGTGGCGGGTGGGGGAGGTGCACTGAGACACCTGGATGTCCTCATTGTCAGATGAAGACACTGGGGCTCAAGGCAGAGAAGTCCCTTGTCCAAGGTCACCCAGCATGCTGGTGGAATTGATGGAACTAGAACCCAGCTCAGGGCCACTGGCCACCCATGTAGCATCTCTGTGCTAGTTGGAAAAAGGTGTCCTTTTCTCCAGACACTTTGTGGGCAAGTTGGGATAAGCATGCACGTCCACAATGCCTACGATATGAATGGGGGCACGACCTCCGCACCGCCCCCTGCAGCCCTGCTTCCTTGTCCCCACCTCTCAGGACTGTGTCTCGGACCCTCACCTAGAGCATCAAAAGCTGGCAGCACATCAAAGTCCACACTCTGGTCCGGCGTCGTCTGCGACGCCAGTGAGAAGCTGAGCACGCGGGGATTCTCCCACCTGGAGATCCCGAACTGCACTTCAAACTGCTGCTCCTGCTTGCACCTCTCCAGCTGGGCTCGGATCTCCGAGATGATCTCGGCCCGCCTGCTCCCTTGATCGGCGAACTGGTGGAAGCAGCTGAGGAACACCACCAGGTCGGCATCGGAGTGGCCCTGCAGCGCGGTTCCTTTGGCCAAAGAGCCGCCCTGCGGAGAACATGGCAGGTGGCTTGAGCCCCGACGTATGGCTCAATGTCCCCCTGCCAGAGCCTGTGGGCTCCGGGTTCTGAGATAGGAACTTGCTGTGTGACCTTGGGCAAGTCACCTAACCTCTCTGTCTCAGACCTTTACTACGGGGTTAATACATGGTGTAGTTGTGAGAAAAAGAAATGTGCAAGATGGAAGTTTAAACCCTTCAACAAATGCAAAATTTCCCACTGCATCATGTTTGGGGGCTGAGAGGGATCTGAGAGTTTTCTTTCCTCCCTCCCTCCTTCCCTCCCTCCCTTCTTCCTTTTTTCCTTTCTATCTATTTTTAGGCCTACAGTGGGTTCTCAAGCCTGTCTGCAGCAGGAGAGCTTTTAAAAATGACTGAGGCCTGGCTCCTATGTCCCTGGACTATGATTTAATTTCCCTGGGAGGGGGCTTAGACATCAGAGTATATATATATATATATTTAAAAGCCTGCCTGTGATTCTCAGCGAAGGCACAGTTGAGAACCAGTGAGTCAGCATATGTCCTCAAGGGTTATGGATGAGGAGGGCAAGGATCAGAGAGGAGAAGGTGTTTGTCTGGGGTCACACAGCAAATCACCAGGCTAGCACCTGTCCCTAACACTGTTTCCAGAGTTGACCTTTGTCTCCCTGTGACTCCAATCATGAGCCAAGGTCATATCTGCTGCAGCAGGTAATGTGACTTTATGAACCCTTAACATCCTTTCTACCTTCTGGGATCAGCATTGGGCTTTCTTTGGGGGAGCCATCCCTCCCCCACACTCCACCCATGAGGTCTGCATAGGGCTGACTCCACCATGTGACCCAGGCTTGGCTGGTCAGCACATGATGTCTCCCTAGCCCTAGTGACTGGTTGAGGGATATATCACCAGGTCAACAAAACCCCATTCCAAGACTTCTTTGCCTTGTGAGAAAAGAGAAATCCCTTTCTAGAAGCTTAGGGATGCCAAGGACCATCATATGGACAGAGCCTGTCCAAGACAGAAGACAGAGCCAGAGCTAGAAAGAAAATCTGAGCCCTGATTAGCTTTATGGGCTCCTGGATCCAGCCATGCCTGAAGGCAGTACATTCTAGGGCCTTCCATTGGCATCAACTGACACATTGATTTAATTGCTGACTTTGGAGTCAGCTGTCATGAGTGACTAAAAGAAGCTTCTTGGGCACATACAGACCCACCCTCAGCCGTCCACCATTGACGGCGTTCTGCTCTCTCCCCTGAGTTTGGCTTTGTGCTGTCTGCTGCAGGGGTCACAGAAGTGGGTCAGGCCTGACCTGGGCGTAGGCGCCATCACCAGCCCGTGGGGCCCTCTCGGCCCACAGCTCTCTGGGGACTCACCTTGACCACCTTGAGCACTTTAATGGGAAAATTCTGGAAGCAGTTTTCCCTCAGGAATGAGCAGATGGTATCAACAGCCTTGTGCACTTGACCCAGGAACTGGCGGTCGGGCTGGAGAAAGTCACTGATGAACTTGTCGAGGTCCCTGGCTGGAGTCTGGTGAAGGAGAGTGGGCTGAGGAGAGAACACAGGCGGGGTCAGCGCGAGGCAGGGTTCCCTGTTGAACGCCCAGGCCCTGCCCCTGGTCTCCTGTGGTCTAACGATTCCCATGATCTCCTAGAGTCCCCTTCTCTTCTCAGCTGGTTGGCAGACCACGGCATCAGAGGGACGAGTTCGAGTTCTGGCTCTCCCACCACCACACAGCCTCAGTCTCCCCATCTTCACATGGGGCCAAGAATGAGGCCCACACCTCGCGGGATTGTCCTGAGCGGTACGTGCTGGTTATGAGATTTTGCTGTGAAGCAGCAAGTGCAATGAGATAGCTGTGAATGGCCGCTGCCTGAAGCGGAGCCCCCAGAAGCAGAGCTTGTGATGGGGATCCTTGCGCACATGATTCGCTGGGACAGTGCTTGCAGGAGAGGGGAGTGAGGGAAGCAGGAGAGGGTTGGGGAGGCTCGGATGGAGAAAGCTTGTTCTGGACCCCAAGGTGGGGTCTGCAGCACGACTTGCATCATGGAGCTGGCCCTGCCTTGAAATGGGGTGCGCATGTCACTCAAGCAGTGGCTGAGGAGGACCAACCTGTGTCTGGACTGTGAGCCATCAGCTTCCAACACTCCTAGCGGCTGAGGGCGTGGGGGAGGGGATGTGGAATGGGGCACCAACAGGGCCCCGCCTCCGGGCCCCACCTCTCACCGTCACACCCCAGGGCTGCACAGGTGCCCCTTCTCTACTCATGAGGCAGGCCTGCTTCTCCAGGGCGGCTGCTCCCTGGGCCAACAGCTCCCAGCTGCCCTGGCCCACATTCCAGGTGGGGTCGGCAGGGTCCAGGATCAGGGGCCTGGGGGCAGAGTGGGTGGGCGAGCAGGTGGGGAGTGTGAGAATCAGTGAAGGAACAGGGGGGTGAGAGAGACTGGGAAAGGGTGTGGGGGCTGGAGAGAGAGAGGAGTGTCAGCACCTTCGGGCTGGTGCAGACTCGCCCAAGCACAGTAGGGTCCCTCCCTGGCCACCTCCGTCAGGAAGCTACTGGGTGGCCCCTTAATTTCATATACAGTGCTGTATTGTGCTAATAAAGCGGGCCCTGGCCTCCTCTGGGGCTCACTGTGCCTACAGTTCCTGGGCAGAGTCCAGAAGGGAGCAGAGTGAGGATGGGGTTGGAGCACCCAGACCTCACCCTGGACCCCTCCTGGGTACAGCGATTCTGGGGGGAGAGTGGGGGAGGGGGAGGATGCAGGGCAGGGGAGGACGCAGCGGGTGCACCTGGGTTTCTGAAGCTGGCTGAGGAGGTGCACTCTGAGAGCTGGGTCCTCAAAGCTGTAGTGGACTGTCCAGAAAACACGGAGCTGCTGGTGCTGCTGGACAAGCCCCAGGACGGTACTCAGGCCTTCGGCCATGTGGAATCGGTGCTCCCCGCTGCCCTGCTCCCAGGCGAAGATGGTCAGGAGCTCCAGGGCGTAGGCTGGGGGCAGGGAGGCACTGGCTGGCCATTCTCCTCTGTTCTGGGCGGCAACCTGTGTCACCCAAGTTAAAGAATCAGCAGTGCAAGCACCGACCATATGCTAAGCACAGCCCCATACACTTGCAGGAGGAGGGGAATAAAAAACCAAACCACAGAAAGAATAGAACCGTGGGGGTGGCCTGGCTCACCCTTCTCATTTTACAGGTGAATAAACTGAGGTCTGGGAGGCGGTGGGCAGTGACTGGCCCAAGGTCGTAGAGTGAGATCAAGAAGCTCAGACTAGGTCTTTGCCTAGAGTGTCTCCTCAAAGGATATATGGGGCAGTCACAGAGGAGTGGGATCTGTGACATATTCACTGTGATAGTCCAACACCCGTCACAACAGTTAGTAACAGTGGGCGCTCAGTAGATGGTTGAATAAATGTGTGTGGACGCGAGCTGGCATCCAGAGAGGCGTTTGCTGGGGGAACTCTGAAAGACGCTCCAGGTTTAGCATGTGTTGCAAAGACGATGGTGATGGAGGAACAGCAGGAGCAAAGGCTTGGAGGTGAGCAAAGACCGGGAAAGCAATAGCAGTGGGAGGCGCTATGGCTAGAGAGGGGCGCTGAACCGCAGCCCCAAGAAATGAGAATTTGGGGACTTGATGGAGAAGAGCTTCTATCGTAGCCTGGGGCTTCTGGGGCTGGGCAAGACCTGAAGGGTGGAGGGGGAGGTCCTTCTGTTTGGGATAGCCAATAAAAAGCAAAGGAGGGCGTGCTGGCTGTGTAGGGAAGAAGCTGATTGGCCAAAGCAGTTGCCATGGCAGCAACAGATTCCCAGAAGGAGCCAGGCGGTCCTAAGGCCCCACCTGGCGGTACCAGTGCTTCATCAGCAGGATCAGGTTCTTCAGCTTGGCTGGGCGGGTGTTCACGAAGTTCCTCCGCAGCTCTGTGAAGCAGGCTGCGTGCTCGCCCTCCTGGCAGCCGCTGTCCAGAAGGGTGCAGTAGATCTGGGGGTCAGGTTTGGTGCCAGAGCTGAGCTGCCCTGTGGATGTTAGAGATACATTTCTAATTGAAGTGAGCAGCATTTCCCAACTCAGCCACTCACCAGCCTGTAATATTTGGACATTAATTATATAGTGTTGCAATCAATAATACACAATCTGTAACATAGCATAACAATCAGAACTCTTACTCTTTTTAGCAGCAACTATGTACCGGGTGCTTTTCAGTCATTTCCGCTAACTCACCCAATAGCTTTGCAGGTGGATAATCTTGCACCCAAACAAGCTATGTAGCAAAGTGGTTAAGTGAATGAGCTTTGCAGGCAGACAGGCCTGGGTTCAAATTCTAGCCATGTGACCTTGCCTCCCTGGGCCTCCATTTTCTCATCTGTAGAAGGGGGATAACACCCACCTCACAAGGCTATGGTAAGAATCACATGAAATCTACATGTACAGTGCTCGGAACAACAGTTAAAACATACCATGTGCTCAGCAAACACAAACGGTTGCTATGATCAATGTTATCCCCCACAGAGAAAACCAAAGCACAGAGAGGAAACTGGAATGAGCCCCCGACCATTCTTTCATCCCGCTGGCACTCTGGATTATGTGCCTTCTCCATGGAAGGTGACTAGAAAAACCACCTACTCACAGAGAAAGGCTTCAAGGAAGCTTGCTGCCATGGCTGTGCGTGTGGGGGTGGGAGGTGGGGAGGAACGAGGGAGAGAAAAGTC
The DNA here is from genome assembly GCA_004024845.1 of Tonatia bakeri. Classification (NCBI taxonomy): domain Eukaryota; kingdom Metazoa; phylum Chordata; class Mammalia; order Chiroptera; family Phyllostomidae; genus Tonatia; species Tonatia bakeri. Next base: position 11,684 of record PVIA01015488.1, on the reverse strand, counting down.
TTCCAGGAGAAGATGAGACCCCGCCCCGGTGAGCGTGAAGTCTACGCTTACAGAATCTGCGCAGGAAGGGGACCCCAGGCGACCGAGTTGCTATAAGATAGCTCGGGAATCAGTGAAACTCTTGGAGGCTAACTACAAGCCAAACAAACACTTGGTTCCCTGAGGATATTTCTCCAACCTAGAGCAGAAGGAACTCCCACAGCAAAAAGAAAGAGAAGAAAAGCCCCACACACCTGGAGATGGGCTCACAGTAAAAAATTACAGACCACATGGGAAATGGCCTGCCACGAGGGGGAGTCAGGTAACACGACCAACAGGAGAGCGAACGCTTGGGGACTTTGAGAGAACCGGCCAGTCTGAGAGGCTAAAACAAGCATAACTACAGTAATTAAAGAGATAAAAGACACTGCAGCCACAATGAAAGAACAGGAGCCTATGAGCAAATAACAAGTTGACTTGAGAAATTGCTAAATAGAACTTCTAGAAGTGAAACATGAAGTCACTGCGATTTTTTAAAAACGAAGGTTAGGCGGCAGATGAGACACACTCGAAGACAGGAAAGTGGAAGAAGGCTTGTGAGCAACGGAGCCGCAGGCCGCCCTGGGAGAGGGGCAGAACGGGGGCGATGAAGAGACCGGGAAGGGGAAGGGAGACACCGTCAGACAGACGTTCCGGAGGCAGAGAACGGAGAAAGCAGGAGGGGCAGTGTTTGGAGAGGCACTGGGAGACGCGTTCCCAAAACTAAAGGATTCAATAAGCACCACAAATTCCAAATAGTCTGACTAAGAGGACATCAATATGCTCACGGATCAGAAACTGAACAATACTACGGACTAAGAAAAGTCTTAAAAGCTACCAAAAAGGAAAATAAAACCACACACACGCACACCCCATCAACAAAGAAGCGGACGGCTGACTTCTCATCTGCAACTATAGAGGTCAGGAGACAGTAGAAACCGAGGAACACAATGGGACACGTTTCCTGCGGGAGTGCAGCTGAAACAGAAAGGATTTGTAGGCAGAGTCTGGGAAGATGTACCCCTCATACACCCTTTCCGAAGCAGTACTACTACAGGATCTATTTCCATAGGAAGGAAATGAATCCAGAAGGGAGAATGGGAAAAGGAGGAAATGTTGCTAATTATGTTCGCTGATTTTAATTTGCACAAGGTATAAAAAAAAGCAAAAGAAAATAACCTTTCTTATTGTTAGTGTCTTATATGTTAGTTCTACTATATTATTAACTCCCTCAAAATTATTACATTATTGGCCCTGGCTGGGTAGCTCAGGGGTTTGAGTGTCATCCTGATACGCCGAGGTTGCAGGTTTGGTCCCAATCAGGGCACATGCATGAAGCAACCAATGATGCATAAATTAGTGGGACAACGACTGATGTTTCTCTCTCTCTCCCTTCTTCTATCTCTAAAAAATCAATAAATTAAAAATTACTATGTTACTATTGTTGGTTCCATCTTTGTCTCCTAGTTTTATGTTATTTATAAAAGGTACAATTAAGATTTGATAACATATCCTTACAAATAAAAAACGGAAAAAGGTATTTCAGGAAAACACTCTTGAAAGACCAGTGCAGCCCTATGAGGATCAGACAAAATGCTTTAAGGCAAATAAATATTTTAGAAGTAATGAGGGTTATTACTTAATGATGAAAGGAACAAGCCAGTAAAAACATAATTATATACTTGCATGCTCCTTAATAATATAGCCTCAACATATTAAAATCAAAACTTCCCAGAATTACAAGGAGAAACTCGTAAACTGCATTCAGAGGAGATTCTGGTATCCCATTTATAAATTCACAGACCCAATGAACAAAAAATAAGTGGTATAGATCCGAACAAAGATCATAAGCCAGATCTAAAACATCCATCTGGAAGCCTGCATTCAACAGTGGACAGCATGCATTCCCTTCAACCGCGGGAAACCTAGGACGTGCCACCAAACTCCAAAGAACTGATATTTGGGAGGGACGTTTTCTGACTACAATTAAAAATAGAAAGGGATAACACAGGGAGTGTTATAGTCAATAATAATGTAGTAACTGTGTGTGGTCTCAGATGGGTACCAGAGACATCAGGGGGACCACTTCATAAGGTAGGTAAATGTTTAATCACTGTGTTGTACACCTGAAACTAATGTAACACTGTATAATATTATATGTCAACTCTAATCGAAAGATAAATTGAAAAAAACAGAAAAAGATGACCAAGTGCCCAAAGTACACAAATGCGCAAACCCCTAAAACATTCATTTGAAAACCCGCTTCCGAATATTCACGGATGAAAGAGCAAATCGTAATGTCATAAGTAAAAGCACAAAAGACTGAGATCTGAGTGACAATAAAAGTTATCCATGTGAAACATTTGTTATGCAGCTAGCGTGGATCTTCAGAGGGAAGTCGGTCGCCTTTGTTGCTTTTGTTAAGACCGACGATTCCTAAGCTAAGATTTACCTCAGAAAGTTAGCAAATTAACCATAAAGTAAACCCTTTAATATAAGAAAGGAAATTACAACATGTAATTCCCATTCTAAAAAAACCCCATGCAGACTTGGAGAATTGTTAGCACTTGTTAAATTGCAATTGGAGCACATGGGTGTGTGATGTCTGTAGTTTTCTGTATGTTTGAAATACTTTATATTTAAAGCTGTTGTAGCACTGGCTAGTGTGGCTCAGTGGATTGGGTGCAGGCTGCGAACCAAAGGGTTGCCGGTTCGATTCCCAGTCAGGGCACATGCCTGGGTTTTGGCTCAGGTCCCCAGTAGGGGGCACGAGAGAGGCAATCACACATTGATGTTTCTCTCCCTCTCATTCTCCTTCCCGTCCCCTCTCTCTAAAAATGACTTCATTAAAAAAACTGTTGTAAAGTTTTACAAGTACTAAATAGTTATGGATTGATGACGATGACATTCTAATGCTGGTGAAGGGGAATTAGGCTCACAAAGACCACAGGAGATGCTCCCTGGTCCCTGCAGGGCACGGGCCGGGCGCCCCTCACCCACGGCATCAAGGACAGGCAGCAGGCTGACATCCATCCAGCTTTCTAGGGCCGGGGACACAAGCTGGAACTGCAGAGCCTTGACCGTGGTCTGCTCTGGAAAACTGAGGATCAGGCCGGGGACCGGGTCCTGCCACCAGGATTCCAGCTGTGCCCACATATCATCAAGAATCTCTGCGAGGTGGGGACCCTGGTCCTTGTAGTTCTTGAAGCAGTTGAGGAAGATGACGAGTTCAGCATCGCAGCCACCTCTGAGGTCTGTGCCCCTGCCGAATGAGCCCCCCTGCAGAGAGAGAAAAGACCATCTCAGACCAGTGACTCTATTTGAGCCTGGGTGGGGGAGTGGTCAGACTGCAGCCCCAGCAGCAGCCCCCCACCCGTGGCCCTGAAGCTGCTCTCTCACTGCCGTTGGGTTGTGGGGACACCGAGACAGATGCAGGCTGCATAAGCCCTGTGACTTCTGACCGTCAGAAGCCTGGCAGAGGCAGACTACCTCTGCCTGCATTTACCTTCCGACCCACAATGCTGTCCAAAGTCAGACAATACGCAGCAACAGATGACAGAGGTGGTTGGGGGGCGGGGAGGGGCCAAGTGGGGGCAGTGGTCAAAGATTTTAGCCAAACATCTGTAGTACATCTGGATCCCAGGTCGCAAATTGGGGTCCTGGGGCCACCAGGGGTCTGCAGATGTACTTGGCCTATTTCGGTTAATCAGTGCGTCTGGCCATCCACCTGTTCATTCACGCATTCAGTAGGTGTTCACTGAGCGGTAACGTACAGGGGTGTGCAAGTGGATAGAATTACTTTCCTCCTGGTACTTAACTGCACCAGGTGGCGGGGGTGGGGTGGGGAGGCAGGAACAGCCAGCAAACAGCAGCCCCCAGGAAGTGCTAAGTGCTGTGCGTAGGCCACAGCAAGGGGACTGGGAGTGAGTGGTGCAGAGGGTGCGGTTGTCGCCTCAGCAGTCCAGCCTCCTCGAGGAGGGGACTTGGATCACAGGCTTAAAGGAGGGCAGGGAGAGAGCCAAGTGGATGGGGGCAGAACATTCCAGAAAGAGAAAACCGCGTGGGGATGTGTGCCCCCTGAGCTCAGGAAGAGCCAGGGCGCGAGCGTGGAGTAAATGAAGGCCCAGCCAGAGACCAGGGCCAGACCCACAGGCACGCAGGCCTCAGTGGTCTGCAAAACCACGGAGGGTGTCGTGCAGGGAAGGGAACTGACTATGGTAACAGAGGTTTTTAAAAAACTGTATCATTAAAAAAAGAAAAAGCTGGTACGTAAACATATACCTCCAGCCAGGAAACTACCCTCCGTGATGTCACTTCCTCTGTCCATACCCAGTGAGTGTCTGCGACTTCTTTCTGCCCTGACAGTGGTCCTCCCATTTGGGTCCCGTCTGTGTCTCCCCCTGGCAGGCTCACCTTGCTGACCCTTGAGACCTTGTGGGCACACTTCTCACGGAGGCAGCCCAGGATGATATCGATGGCCTTGCTCGCCTGCCTCTGGAACAGGGTGTGCGGCTTGAGGCGGTCCTGGATGAAGCGGTCCAGCTCCCTGCTGGGGATCTGGGACAGATCCGGCGCAGTGGGGGCGATGCTGGCCACCGCGGAGAAGACGGGGGCTGGGAAGAAGGGCCGCCTGTTCCCTGCCCCTGGGCAGACAGCACCGAGGCCAAGGCCGCTGCTGTCCTTGGAGGTCTCCTGGGCGGGGTCTTGCAGGATGCGGAGGTCCAAACCTGAGCGCCCAGGGTGTGGAAGGCCCTGGAAGTTTGTGGAAGGAATTGTCTCACACATGCAAAGGTCTCTATGTTCCTTCTCTCGCCAGCCCCCTCCCACTGTGTACTCAGGGTGCCTGAGGCTCAGGGAGGGGAAGCGAGAGGCTGCCCAGGTGGCACCTTTGTGAGGATTAGAAAAGGGGCCCTTATGAAGGGGATCTATTATAAAGAGGTCCCCCTGCGGTGGGTGAACACAGCTTGGTGAGCAGAGTGACTGCGCAAAGACTGGCAATTAGATTGTTTCACAGGCCTGCCGCGCCCCGCCCCACCCCTTTTTCAACCCCGGTCATAGCCCATGGCCCCCAGTGCATAGTAGATGCTTAGAAAACACTGAGCACTTAAATTAGGTGTACAACCCGAGGAGCCCAGGTGGCCCTCACTCACTGGCACCTCCCAGGGCTTCACAGCGCCCCCTACAGCCTGCACAAAACATAAGCTGTCACAGCAGGACTCCGCCTCTTGGGCCAGCAGATCCCAGGCCCAGGCTGCCCCATTCCCCACGTCCCACGTCGGGTCAGCCGGGTCCAGGATCACGGGCCTGCAAGTCCAAAGGGACAAGAAGATTCTGGCTGGCAAGATGGTCAAGGTCAGGGGCTCTGGAGTCAAGCTGGCCTGGCTCCAATTTCAATTTGGCAACTTTCCAGTTGTGTGACCAGAGGTGGGTGATGGACTTTTCTGAGCTTCGGTTTCCTCATTTTCAAATTGGGGACAATAGCAGTGCCTGACAGGATGGGCCTCGGTGGAGATCAAGTGACAGCAATGGTCCTCAGCTCCACCTGCACGTTAGAACCACCAGAGCCGGCCCGGGCACCTCTGCGTGACCCCCTAGGACTTCGCAATTTCATCCCCAGACAGAAGTCCAGCACACATGCGCATGCACTGAAATACAAGGCCGTGTATGACAGCCCTCGGGGGAATGGCCCCAGAGTGGCAACACCCCAAACAGGCACCATAAGCAGAATGGAGAACACACTGTGATGAACCCCCCACTCGATGGAAGAGAATGAACCACAACCACCCGCAGCTACATGGGTGGATCTCAGAGGCTCCATTTGGGGAAGAGAGGACAGACACAAAAGGCAGGCTATGGGATTCCGTTTAAACTTGATTTCAGAACAGAACTGGACTGCTGGCAGAACAGGGTCACCTTTGGGAGGAGCACGGGGAAAGCTCCTGGGGGTCTGGGATATTCTGCATGGATCTAATGGGGGTTTCACAAGTGTGACCTTTCATAGGAAGTCATCAAAATGTGTTCTGTGTCACCAAGACGCTCACGTCCAGAACATGCAGTATGTTTCTAGGAACTCCCCGAGTGATTCTGATTTGCATCTGGGCCGAATCCACTGAATTAGAAAGTGCACACGTGGCATTTGGCTTTGGCCCTCAGCGGACACGACCTGCTTCACTGTGGTTCATTGCCTACCCGTGACCCAGGTGCGGGAGAGTGGGTGGCGGGTGCTAGGAGGTACCTGGGTCTCTCAAGCTGGCGAAGCAAGAACTCCTTAACAGCAGGGTCCTTGAAGCCGTAGTTGGTGGTCCAGAAGACACACAGGTGCTGATACTGCTGGATCAGGCCCAGCACCGTCCGGAGGCCTTGGGCCAGGCTGAAGGCATCCTTCCCACAGCCCTTCTCCCAGGCGAAGATGGTCAGCAGCTCCAGAGCATAGGCTGGGGGCATCTCCCTCCTCCCGTCCTGTGGGCACACCTATAAGAGGGCGGGGCAGGGCGCTCAGAGGGCAAAGGGGAGGGAACTGCTGGTTCTCTGCAGAAGTTTGCGGCATTTCTTGGTCTCTGGGACGGAGACCCACCAGGCTGAGCCTGGGACGAGAGGCTGTGTCTCAAGCCTGTTGTAAAGCAAACTGGTGTTTCTCATCTGCCCTCACTACTGGGGCTTCAGCAATGGGCTTGGCTCATATAATAGTGGGGGGAGGGGGAGGTATAAGATTCAAGCCCCCCAGGAGTGGGGAGCAGTCAGGCGAGGCCAGTGGGTAGACTGAGACTGTTATTCCCCAAGTAAAAGCACAGCAGAACACACCCAGGGTCACAGAGCAAGTCCATGGTCAAGCAAGAATTGGCATGCGGCACCTCCTCATTCCAGACCTGCTTTAGGAAGGTGGTCCAGCAGGAGGACCGAGCCATGTGCCTTCAGACTTTGGGCGGCCTGTTCCCTCTTCCGCAGTCACAGGCTGGACCTGCGTCCCCAGGGCACAGCCGTGCATTAACAGGCATGCACAGTGCAGGGCGGCCTTCCTGAGGCTGGGGAGGGGGCTGCACCAACTCCGCGGACCTTGTGTCATACATAAAACATCCCAGATAGTTTCCAAGCCCTAATTCTGAAAAGAAAGTCTTAAACCCTTTTAGAAAGAAACATAGGAGAATAACTTCAGAAAGTCGGAATAGGCAAAGGCTTCTTAAACAAGACCCAGAAAGCACAAATCACGTGAGAAAAAGATGAACACAACTGATCACATTAAGATGCAAACATTTTCTGTGACAAAAGGCTTATAAATAAGGTGAAAGTATAAGCCACAGATGGGGAGACTAGATTTGCACACCCACCATATATAAAGAGCTCCAACCAATCAACAAGAAGGCAGCTAACCCAGTAGGAAATAATGAACTAATTATATGAACAGACAATTCCCAGAAACATGAAGTGCTGCCAGACAGAAGGAAATATTGCACTGTCACAGAGACACAAATTTAAACCGTCACATCCCCAGAGCAAGGACCTGCACTAGTGGCCTCACCTGGCGGTACCAGTGCTTCACCAGCAGGATCAGGTTCTTCAGCTTGGCTGGGCGGGTGTTCACGAAGTTCCTCCGCAGCTCTGCGAAGCAGGCTGCGTGCTCGCCCCCCCGGCAGCCGCTGTTGAGGAGGGTGGCATAGACCTGGGGCTCGGGTTTGACGTGGGAGCTGAGCTGCCCTGTGGACATGAAGGCCCCTGTGTGAGGAAGGGTGCTGGGGACCCGGCAAGGGGAGCAGCGTTGGTGCTGAGCTCAGCTTGGGGAGCAGGAAGAGAGGGAGGAGGGCTTGAGCGGGGGCACTGGAGGATGAGGAGGAGAGCCTGGAGCTTCTCGGGGGGCAGGGAGGAAAGCTCTGGACCAGGAGGGAGGGTCCCTTACTCCCAAATGGCCAGGCAGCCCCCAGAGGAAGGGGAAGAAATGCAGCCTCATTCCCCAGGTTAAATGGAATGATGCTTCCTGCTGAGTCGGGAATCCTGTAGCCTGGCAGTTCTTTCCTCCCGGAGGCTCCCCCAGGCTATACTCAAACACCGCTGCACACCTTTAATTAATTGGAGCTGTGGGGGAAGAATTGGCGCCAGAGAAATATAAGGCGAGAGGTTCTGATTCCTTAGCAGTAACTGCTAATATTTTTTGAGCACTGACAACATGCCAGGCACTGTGCTGGAAGTTGTACATGCATCCCCTCATGGATTCCCCACGAAAACCCTACAGTTCTTCACCTCGTTTTATAGTTGTGGAAACCGAGGCACGAAGCAATTCAGAGCTCTGCCCCCGGGTATGTAGCTGGAGACAGGACTGGAAGGCAGAGCCGGCTGACTTGACTTTACGGTATGCGCCCACCTCCCCAGGGCCTGGCTTGGGAAAAGTAAACACCCTCCATAACTTCCTAGGTTCCTGACATCACTTATTTGCTGTGTGACGTCAGGTGAGTTACTGTATGTCTCTGTGCCTCAGTGTCCCTATTTGTAAAGTGGAAGGCAAGACAGTCAGATTTTACAGGTTTGTTTTGAGGAGTTCGTAAGATAAAACACGTTGAATACTTGGGAAAGTTAAGCATTGGATAAGGAGTAGCTATTATGATTAATAATAGGGTGGGTGGATAGGTGTGGGAGAGTGTGGCTGTAGCCAGGACATTGTAACCCAGGATAAACTCAAGATAGCTGCCTCCCAGAACACCATGGTACATGATAATAATATCAATATATAATAACAATAGAAATAAGAATAGCAGGCACTCATCTAGCCCTAGCATGTGTCAGACACCGTTCTGAGTTCATTACACGTATTAACACATACAGTCTTTCCCAGAACAAATTTCTACTGTCCGATAATTAATTACTATCTGCATTTGGCAGATGCAGACTCAGAGGCATATTATCATATTAAATCAAGCACAGGTGTATGACAAAGGAGAGTGCAAAAATCACATCGATGCTTTTAAGGTAAAATAGGAGATTTTGCAGAATTTGCCTTCTCCTCTGGGCTATCTGTGGATGGGCTGAGCTGCACTTGGCAGGAGCTGAAGGAAATCCTCCCCAGTTTTTTGAGCAAGGGCCCAGCATTGTGGCTCCGGGACCACGGAGCTGGGAGGAACTGGACCTTCTCTGCTCTTGTCTGGTCCAAACCCATTATGTTAAGTCAAGAAACCAAAGCCCAGAGAGGGTGGCCTAGGTCACACAGCAAGTTGGTGGCAGGACAGGAACCATTAGCCCTGTCTTACTCCTAATGACCTTGCCACAGCCCCGGAATGGGCCAGGCGCCCCTCACCCAGAGCGTCAAAGGCGGGCACCACGCTAACGTCCATCCGGTCATCCAGGTCTGGGGATGCCAGTCGGAACTGGAGGGCCCCAGGTGTGTCCTGCTTGAGAAACTCAAGGCTCAAGCCAGGGACCAGGTTCTGCCATGAGGATTCCAGCAGCACCCTCATCTCCCTGAGGATCTCTCTGCGCCGAGAACGCTGGTCCTCATAGCTCTGGAAGCAGTTGAGGAAGACGACGAGTTCAGAATCACAGCCACCCCTCAGAGCTGTGCCCCAGCCAAAGGAGCCTCCCTATGAAGAAAACAACAACAACAAACAACTCAGAAGCCTGAACTCTCCAATTCTAGTGCCCACACAGGCTGGCAGGCAAGCGGGCTGGGTGGGGACTGCGGCCACACAGCTCTTGGCATTCGAAGCCATGCAGGAATGTGGGCTAAAGGCAGTCAGTTCTGAATTTTCCAGAAAAGCAATTTTTATATATCAGTCCATAATTTCTACATGTTAGCAATGAACTTTAAAAAAAATTAAAACCATAGGTGAAACAAATTCTGGTTTGAAGAACACATCTGTGACCTTTGCCTGGGGTTAGTACAAAGCAGTTATATAATTTGAATACAAACTGCCGAGACCTTTCTGACCAGTGCTTCTTTCTTCAAAGCTGCCAGTCCGAGGATTCGGGGAGGAAATGCACATTATTGGAGTCTCTGCTCTGTGCCTGGCACTGTGGCAAATGTCCAACACCCATAATTTCACTGCCAACAGGCAACGGCCCTCACGTGGTTACCTGTGGTCACAGATACGGGGGGAAGCTCCGAGCAGTAAAATGAAGAACGTTGAGAGTAGTGAAGTAAGTAATACAGCCAGTAAGAGGCAAAAACCAGGATTAACCCTCTGGAGGGCTACCTAGCCAGTGGTAAGCCAGTTCATTCATTGCCAGCCCCTCACAATTGGCGCAGAGCACAGGGGAATGTTTGAGGCCGAGCATTTCTTTCATGCTTTGCACACAATCACCTCATTTAACCTTCCTAACAAGCCTGGAGGAAGGTGCTATGATTGCTCTCACTTTACAAACCAGGAATCGAAAGTGCAGGGAGGTCGCCACTTTCTCACAATCTCCGAGCCCGGAGGGACAGCGCCGGGATTTAAACCCAGAGAGTCCGGCTCCAGACCCACATCCTGCACCCACACCCCAATAAATTAACTCACTTAAAAAATAGTTTTTCTTATGAAAGTGTCCAAACCTGCAGAAAAGAGAATTTTAAAGACATCTTTTGCCACATTTGCTCATTTGTTGGAGACTTTTTTTTTCTAAAGAAATCCCAGACAATGTGTCATTTCTTATGATTTCAGAGGCATCTCTAACATGGTGATTCCCCACGGTGAGCGGCTGTGCCCCGGGGACATTTGGCAATGCCAGGAGACATTTTTGGTGGGCACAGCTGAGCAGGGAAGCCCCTTCATGTGGGCCCCGGGGGTTTCCTATAGTGACCCCTTCTTTGCTTTCTGGTGCAACCACGAGTCCCAGGCTCACCTTGTGCGGCTCACTCCAGGCGGGAATCAACCATTCCTCAAGGCTGGAAATGAAACCCATGGCCCCGCCCACTTCATCAGGGCCTCTTTCAGAGCCTCAGTGATCCCAGGACCAGAAGCTAAACTGAGCCTTGAAAGCTCTTCCAGGTTTTCCAAGAAACTCAGGATGCCAGACCTTTAGAGATCCTTAAACCCTGGTTCCGCAGAAATCCTCCAGCCTGTCTCAGAGGCAGAACTCTGCCCCTGTTGGAGCTAGAAACAGGATGCGTTTTTAAGGAACAATGAACAAAGAAAACTCAGTGCACCAGGGCAGAAACTAATGTTGAGAGCAAAAAGTATTTTGAAGGCCAAAGGGCTAAGGGGAGTAAGAAATATAGCTAGCCAGCTGGAGCCGGACAGACCCCCTCCCCAGGATGGAGCCACAGTAATTTATGAGAGTAGAGTGAAATATAGCTAGCCAGCTGGAGCCTGCTGATAAGGAACTAGGGAGTTTTCACAAGAAAATTTAGGTACCCAGCAATTATCCCTTGTGCTCTGCAAAATAACCGCAACTTCTGCTTCTGTAAGTTTGCTTGCTGCTTGCAAATAAAAGGGCTAGGCTGTAAGCATTAGGCGCGGCTCTCACTTGGAAGCCCTGACGGGTGTGGTGTCCTGGGACACTCAGAGAGTTCGCCCCTGCGCAGGTGAAACTGGCCAATAAATACCATCTTTGGAACCCAGAAAGTCTCCAGCATTTGGTGTCTCGCTCTCTGAATACAACACCCCCACGCCGCTGCCTGGGCTGCCGGTCTCCCCACCTCCTTTCCTGTGTTCCAAGCTAACATTCAGCCCCTGCAAACCAGCTGCTCTGCGGCCCCCACCCCC
>PVIA01015487.1:0-22539 GCA_004024845.1 Tonatia bakeri | reverse complement strand
CATCTATTTCATGATGTAATTTGTAATTACCTGGGTCACTTCAGTTTGTAATAAGCATAACCATGATATCTGTAGTTTTCATGATGTGTGGTAAAATTAAGTACCAAAGTTTACTTTATAAAGAAAGCATTTATAGAAGCATGGTTATCAACAAAAGGCAAGAACTAGGAATTATCAAACGTGCATTAATGGTAGAAAATATAAATATAAATAAATATAAATAAATAAATATAAAGCATAAATAAATATAAATAATATACACAAAATATTATAGATTCAAACAATTAATTAAAGATTAAGTCTTTAAAATAAACAAACTACAAATGTATACAAACAAATGAATGAATTCTACTGACATAAACTAAAAGATATTTTAAATAAAGTGTTGGAAACATTGGAGATCTTACCATTTCTTCTTTATCATCTATATAGAGTAGGTTAGAGTTCTCAGAAGCACAGGCCATCAAACTCTCAGTCCACGTTTTTTGTTCAGTACCAAGGTAATAGCAATGGTTGGAATACATCAACCACTCTGGTGGACAGAGACCACAATAGTATTCTGAAGAAAGAGTATGAATTTTTAAACTGAAGACTAATTTGAATTTAAAAAAACAAAAATTAACTTATACACACACACACACACACATACACATACTACATATGCACACTCACAGGCTCAAGATATAAAACAAAAAACATGTGCACACTTCATCCCCTAATTTATGTACCCATATAAAACACAAACACAAGCAAAAATATCCACTTTCTATGCCTAGGAAGTCAATGATTGAAACCACTTTCTTTTTTTTTAGAATAGCAATGCTATTTGTCTCATCATATTAGAGCAGTAAGACATTGCCTACTGGCAACAGTGGGGATGGTGATTTTATTTTATTCATTTATTTTTTATCCTAACCCAAGTATATGCTCATTGATTTTTAGGAGAGAGGAAGGGAGATAAACAGCGAGACAGAGAGAAACATGATGTGAGAAACATCAAATGGTTGCCTCCTGTATATGTTCTGAAAGGGGATTGAACCCGAAACCTAGGTAAGTGCCTTCACTTGGGATTGACTCTGCAACGCTGTGATGTACAGGACTATATTCCAAAGGACTGAGGCACCAAGTCAGGGCTGGGCATGGTGATTTTAATATATAGTTCTTCATATTGTTGCATAAGAAGAACACTCTTCTACAATTGTTATTTATGGACATTTACTGTCACATTTTGTAATTTATGTTCTCCCCCTAAAAATAGATTATATTCTTACCTTCCCTAAAATAGAGAAAAATATAATCTGTACTAATGAGAGAACTTTGAAAATCATAATGTACCTTTCTCCAACGTTGTTACTGTGGACGGATTGCTCTGCTTCAGTTTTATAGTACCTAGAAAAATTTACAGTGATTCTTATAATAAAATTAATATTGATAAAAATAAATCATCATAAATTTAGTTTCTTTTTAATTGTATTGTTTTTATTTAATCTTAGAGAACAGGGAATGGAGGGAGAAAGAGAGGGAGAGAAACATCAACGTGTGACAGAAACATCGGCTGGTTGCCTCCCCTATGTGCTCCTACTGTGGAATGGTCCGCAACCCTGGTATATGCCCTGACTGGGAATCAAACTGGAGACCTTTTCCTTTGTGAAATGATGCCCAACCAACTGAGCTACACCAGTCAAGGTATAATTTTAGTTTGAAATTTGGTGTATCATTTAGGAGCAGAAAAATCTGAAATAAAATTGATTTAACCAAGAAAAAGTCATAGAATAATGAAGATTTGGGGGAAGAATATTTCAAAAGGCTGTAGGATCCTCATTTCTTACAATATTGGTCTAAACAATCTCGAGAATTAATTTCTATTTCTCAATAAGGTCTTTTAATTTCCTAAAGCATGCTTTTTAGTTCTGACATGAGAATATATAAATATATGTAAAATGCTCTCTGCAGTCATTTTGTTATGTATTTGACAAATTCAGAATAACATTCACATTTATCTAAATGCTTACTTTAAAATGAGAACTCTTTTCTGTAATATTATAAAATGTTTAGAAGGAGTGAGTTTCATTAAGGTGATAAATTTTCTTAAAATATTACAAAAACTTACGGGGAATAAAATGTACCATTCTTACTACAGTGTACATCAAGATAAGGCAGATGAATCCCAGGATGCCAGCAATGAGCTTCTCTGGTGGTGATGGCAAATCTGCAGCAAGAAAAATGGAGATATGGTTTAGACAAGTTTCATACAGGAGAACCCACATGCACAGGGATTCATATAAATAAACTCGAAACTCCCTAAAACCATGTCTACCACTGCAATCTTCTCATAATATGGCATTGCATTGGCAGAAAGTATCTGTTCTCTGAGTTGTTGGTAAAAGACTACACTTTACAACAATGTCTGAATAAATTAGTCCTCAGATATCACACTAGAATACTGTATTGCAACATTAAGCTCTGATCCTCACAAATGTAAAATATGTGAGTTACTTCCCCACTCTTTCCCCCACACTTCTTCATGCCAACTGCACATCCCGGAACAGTTATGCTGTGTGTCTGTTCAATGTGTCACCTGTGCAATGGTCCTTGTCATTCCCTTGAAGATCTTGAGAAGCACTTTGAAACTCTATTTCCACAGAAGACATCTGCTGTTCAGTTTGTAAAATGGAACTCTTCATGCCCTTGCCTTTCCTTTGCTGTCTCCTGGAGTCCTCAGCCAGATTCAGTTCTGAGTCGTTTTCTTACTGGAGATCCATCTCTGCAGCTGAGTAACGTCAGGGATGGTGCCTCTGATGACAGTCCTTCAGTGTTAATTTGTGATGTGAACACTGACAGGACCCCTAGGAGAGTCAGTGTGGGTGGAGTGTGAGAGAAGAAACAGTACTCACTTTGCATTGGGCCAATGTGAAGTCTTGTTCTAATTGACTTAGGCATTGAAATGTTTCATGATAGAATAATGATTTTGAAAATTTTACTCTTCAGTTGACATGATATTATTGGTTTAATCAATGAAAAGTAATATGTTAGTGAAGAGATTCAGAATAATATTTTTATTAAAGTCTGATTCCACTGAAACATTTTAACAGAATCACTGTGAAAATTAAAATACTGTATGAAAAAAACAATGCACCTATTTCTGTGACAATTTCTAAATCCACTAATGTTTAAAGATTGAGTGTTCTAAAGTTGGGGGAATAGTAGTGTTAGCATACATGGTAATTAACTGCAGTTATTTAATTTAATTTAGTCACTTACAATTATTTAGTAAAAAGGCAGATGAGGGGCCACCAAATAATATTTTATTTTGAATAATTGTAGAGTTCTGAGAAATCATTTAAATTTTAATGAAATACATCACCTATGAAAAAATGTTACATGAAACACTAAAGTTATCCAAAGCTTAATAAATAACAAAGGCAATAGAGCAGAAAAGATTTTTTAACATTCTTTACACAAGTAACTTGCAGTTTATTTAATGGTGAAGATATGAAACCATGAAACGATAAATACATGCGCTGTAGATCATTTACGGAGGGACACTTTCCGTGCAATGGTGCAGAAAGGTCCCGTGGCCGTCACGTTCTGCGAAGGCAGCTTCAGTGCGCAGGCAAGTGTGACATACACATTGGGCTCTGCAGTCGGTGAGATCTGGATTAAACGCTAACTTTGAAATTGATAATGTCTGACTTTTAAAAATTAGTGTCTTCCTACCTAGTTTACTAATTAAATTGGGAATAAAATGTGTAAGATACAATGCATGTAAAACACAATGCTCAATCTGACATCTATAAACTTTCAACATATTACTCATTTTAACTAAGATAACACAATAACCATATTACCATTTTATTTATATCAGACCATGTAACAAAGTCAAATAAATGTCAGGAGTCTCTTTTCAGTGCACCGTGGTTTTGCATTGTTTTGTTCAATTTCTAAAAATCTTTTGATCATTTATAGTGTAGGTTAATAAGCATTTTGCAGGGGCTACTAAACCCTATTTTTTATTTCAAGTGAAACTGCTTTTATTTCATTGAAGTGCATGTATGAGGAATTATGTTTGACTTCCATGATATGATGAATTCATTGTAAGAATTCACTTCTATTTTTACAGTCTGTAGTAAATATAAAGTAATATACATATATAATTATACCCATTAATTATAAAATCCAAAGTTACCAGTTCCTTGTATTGATGCTTACTGCTTTTCATTGAAGTTAAAATGATTTTCAAACCCAAATATACATGTGTGTATGTTTGTTAGTAATTTTGCATAGGCAAAAATTTGAATGTTTTAAAATATCCTTCAAAGTATTTCATATTTTACTCTTTTTACCCTAAATTGTGCAGGAAAGGATACCAATGTTTTCTTTTATTTGATTACGTATTAATTGTACTTCAGTTGCACCACATTTAGCATTTGTAATTCCGATTAAACGAATCAGTTCAGCAGAGATGTCTGAAGGTAGAGTCACGTACCTTGGAAGCCAGAGAGTCACGCATCTTCTAGGGGAGACCAAGTTACTCCTGCAAAACAAACAGTGTCTGTGGTCCTCACAGACTGCCTCCTGAGGGCTGAGAATGAAGCAAAAGTAGAAAAATGTAGATTTCACATCAGTGTGTCACTTAAAAGTTGAGCAGGAAATTCTTATACTTGGGCAATTTTGAAGATGGTTCATCTCATCACACACCTCCAGAATCTAGGAGACTGTGAGCCTGTAGAGTGTCATTTAGTTTGTCCATTGATAAGTTCCTCTGAGAAATTGTTTTCATATTAAAAGACTTGTGGGGCCAAAGACTTGACCACCCACACTGTGAACTTACTTCCAGCTTAAAAATCACAAACACTGAAAATTCAGATCTTGTTGAGTGTCTTAGATATTAAAGTTCTACTCTTAGACAAGGTTGCTAAATATTGTTATCGCCTAATTTTATTTTTGTATAATGAAAAAATGTAAAATCACAATTTCATTAACAATTGGTACTTAACAATATCTGTCATTAGCATTATGAAGAAAGTCTACATTTTCAACCTATGGTAACTGTTGCAAATATTCATTACAAATTTATCTTCTCAATCTCTCTGTCTTTGTTTTTATAATTGATGCATTAATTATATTATGTTATAAGTAATTTAATATTTCCCTTAATAAAAATAAATGTCTCTGTGAAGGAGAAAATATTAAACAACATTGCACTATACCATAATGTAAGAGATTAAAATATTAAATTGCTACTTATCATATTATTCATTAATCCATCCTGCAATCATAATTAGTTGTCAATATTTTAATAGAAATATTTGCTGCAAATGACAAAAGCCCTGTTATTATGCAACCCTGCTGCATATAAGTTATTAAAGAAAATTTAATAAATTGGTAGTTACAAAATTGTCATGGATATGTAAAGCATAGGTAATATGGCCAATAATATTGAAATAACTATGTATACTACCACATGGGTACTAGACTTGGGGATGTTTATAAGTACAAAATGTCTAACCACTATGCTGTACACTTGAAACTAATAACATTAGAGGTCAACTGTAAATGAAAAATAAAAACATAAAATAAAATTGCATTTATTAAAGTTAAAAAGGAAATTCTATAATATGGTTTTATTACATTTTCCAAGTGCAACTTTTTACTAAACAGATTATAGTTTATTGATCCTCTATATTAATGTTTCCTATACATCATATCCTCAAAACTTAAATATGTAGTAGAAATAGTTTCTAAATGAAATCTCAGAAATCCTACTCTTTTTAATTGTTGTTCAGTTACAGTTGTCCCCCCACTTTTCCCATTACTCTCCCTGACCCATCCCACCCACTCCCACAGTCAATCCCCACCACATTGTCTGTGCCCATGAGTCCTTTATTGCTGTTCCTTGGCTTGCTTATTTACCTTCTTTCTCCCTGTTATCCTCCTCCTCCCCTCCCCTCTGGTCACTGTCAGTTTGTTCTTTATCTCCATGTCTCTGGTTCTATGTTGCTAGCTTGTTTGCTTGGTTGATTAATGTCTAATTATAGGTGAGATCATATGGCATTTGTCTTTCACCACCTGACTTATTTCACTTAGCATAATGCTCTCCAGTTCCATCTATGCTGTCACGAAAGGTAAGAGTTCCTTCTTTCTTTCTATTGTATAGTATTCCATTGTGTAAATGTACCACAGTTGTTTGATCCGCTCATTTACTGATAGGCACTTAGGTTGCTTCCAGCACTTGGCTATTGTAAATTGTGCTGCTATGAACATTGGGGTGCATAGGTGCTTTTGAATTGGTGTTTCAGGATTCTTAGAGTATAATCCCAGGTATGCAATGGCTGCATCAAAAGGCAGTTGCATTTTTAGTTTTTTTGAGGAAATTCCATACTGTCTTCCAAAGTGGCTGCACTAGTCTGTATTCCTACCAACAGCGCACTAAGGTTCCCTTTTCTCCACATCTTCTCCACACTTGTTTGTTGATTTGGTTATGATGGCCATTCTGACTGGTGTGAGGTGGTATCTCACTGTGGTTTTAATTTTCATCTCTCTGATGGTTAGTGATGCTCATCATTCTTTCATATGTTTCTGGGCCCTTTGTATGTCCTCCTTGGAGAAATGTCTGTTCAGGTCCTTCGACTATTTTTTAATTGGATTGTTTGTTTTTCTGGAGTGGAGTCGTGTGAGTTCTTTATATATTTGGAGATCAAACCCTTGTCTTAGGTATCACTGGCAAATATGTTTACCTATATGGTTGGTTTCCAAGTGTAACTTTTGAAAGTCCTGTGAACAATTTTATTACTCATTACCTGTTATATTCTTAGAAGCATAATTGAGTTTAGAAAATTAAGTGAGGAAAGTATGGTCTTAAAAACAAGCACTTCATTACGAGAAAAGAATAGAAAAGCTAACACAAACAACTTCCCTTAAGAATATGATATGCCTGTCCATTGAGGGGGAAAAGGTTAACAGATGTTTTCTTATTTTGAGAGAAAAAGAATACACTATTTAAAGTTTTAAGGTTAATTTTTAATCCATCAATTCTTAATTATCTTAACAAATAAAATAAAAAAATGTATTTATGGTATCAAGGAAATTATTTTCATTACAACATTGGAGATAGAAACAATAATCTGATTGATGTTTTTACTTTGTCAGCAATTGGCTTAGCTGTATGAATTAGTCTAAAATGAGTTTTCATGGAAATATTCACTCAAAATAATATCTAGCCTCAGGTATCAGGTGTGTTGCCATTCTTTGTGTAGTTATCTTCCTCTCTGTTTTTTCACTCTTTCTTTAAACTGTCAGAATGAGTAAATATTATAGGATAGTACAAACAAGGCCTTTTAAACTCTGAAGCATAAATAGACAAAGAATTACCATTCAGTCTGGAAAAGAATCTTTTAAACAAACTTTATTGACAGATGCTAGTGTTATAAAGGAACTATAAAAGAGTAGGTCATTTTAAGCAGGTAATAAAACAAACACATTGTAAACTATATAAATTGTACATCTACATCTTTGAACTATAAGGTAGGTATATTAAAAACAGATTTGCCTGTATTTCAAATTAAAATTTTGACATTTCTTGACATGAGATCAACTCAGCTTAAGGAAATGACAGTCTACTTAAGTAATTTTATACAATAATCTTTTGTATTAACCAGAAAATGCTGGATAACCTACATGTGCATGAGATCCTGTAATTTTACATCATCAGACTGCTTATGGATTTTTGCATATCTTGTGGATTTTCTCCCACTTTATGGTAGAAATTCTAGTTAATTGGTCTCTATTACCAATCACCTTTTGTGATACTTTTATATATTGGTTTGTGTCATTTAAATTTTATAATAAGTGTCTTATGAGCCCCTAAAAGAATAAAAGAGTTTAATCTGTGGAAAAAATAAAATACACAATGTTGATAAAATTAAGAAATTTAGGTTTTGTGCAAAATGTGATATATGTGCACCTGTGCATTAGGTAATTACTCAAAAGTAATTATCATTTCTCTCTAATAAAACCAGTTTAGTTGGGGTTTTGTTTGTTATACTTTAAAGTGTTAAAAATGTTGAAAGATTAGAAATGTCATGGAGGCATAATTTTCAGTGGACTGTTGCTTCTGATTTTATGACAGAACATTTCCTCCTCCCTCTTTTGAGACCATTGACATCATACTCCCAACCTTTAATATACACATGGTTGGAATTCAGTTTTCACCAGACAAAATATGATTTTCAGTTACAATGATACCCAAACAAACTACTTAGACATTAATCTGTTTATTTAAGTCATTTTATATTATCACATGTCCATACCTTCTCTAACCCTAAAATCAATGACTACCAGAGCCTGGAATATGACCTTGTTTGGGAATAAGGACTTTACAAATATAATCAAGTTAAGATGAAATTACACTGGTGTAGGAAGATTCTTAAAACATATGATGTCCTATAAGAAGAGGGACATTTGGGCACAGAGACAGACACACAGGGTGAGAACAATGAGGTGGCAGAGGCAGAGACTGGAGTAAGATGTCTGTCAGCCAAGGGATGCCCAGGACTGAGGGCTCCACCCAATAGTAAGAGAAATGCATGGTCCGGAGTCTCCCCTGGATCTTCACGGAGAAGACAGTCCTGTTGACACATTGATTTCAAAGGTCAAGTTTTCACAACTTTGATAGAATAAATATGTGTGGTGTAAGGCAAAAAACATTAAAATATATGGCGTTTGGAGGTATAACTCTTGATTTAAAACATTTTGAACAAATGTAGAATAATTGGGAGTGCCATCCTGAGAGGAAACTGAAATTCTGTTGGGATCCACTGGGAATGCAATATTTGGACAGAGACATGGAGTTGGTGTGAAAACTAGCAATGCCCCTAATTTCATAAAATATCATTCTTTATGGTCTCGAAGACATTCCTCATTCCCATACCTTGTTTATTTCTTTTTTTTTGTTATTTACACTTAACATCTGTGAGGGCAGAGCATTTCAGACAGACTCTTCAGTCTCTGTGATGCTGCTGTCAGAGTCACTTTATGTCAGAGAAGCAGCTGTTGAGATGAATGGGTTTTAACAAAAGTCACCATTTTCCCAAGATCATCCCAGGAAGCTTGACTACTTTTATTTGGAAATATTGTCTTTGATCATTTCATTTGGTGATTTCTCCTCAAGAGTGTGATGGTTTCTGTTTATTTCTCTACACATATTGAGAATTGGTACTTAAAATTTGAGAATTTTTAAAATCATGAAATGATATTTCTATTAACTTGATAATTAATTCAGCTAAAACACAAAGAAACATATCTGGAAGTATTGAAATGATGTGAAGTACAATGTGGCTCTGCAGCACATGTGGATGTGTCATACTCTGACCTCTTGGATTCCATAACTCCCACAGGGGGTCATAACTGCTGGTACACTAGTCTCTTCTGCACCTGTTTCTATGGCTATTATTATAGATTACATTATTTTTTGGTGAATCTACATTTCTTTTCTCTGACCACTATAAGAAGACTATACTTTGCAGAAAATTAATAAGGTTGGCCATGTGACTTGTTTAGATAATATAATTTAATTGCAAAAG
Source organism: Tonatia bakeri (assembly GCA_004024845.1). Taxonomy (NCBI): domain Eukaryota; kingdom Metazoa; phylum Chordata; class Mammalia; order Chiroptera; family Phyllostomidae; genus Tonatia; species Tonatia bakeri. The sequence goes on along the minus strand of PVIA01015487.1, from coordinate 12,958 downwards.
TACTAGTTTATGAGTCCCAAGTACAGTTATTAAGAAGCACATTTCTGCTACAACTGCTGAAAGTGCTGATAATAGCTATGAGAAGGTTACATACCAATAAAATATATAGAAAAAAATAAAAACTGAATGTGTGGTCTGGAGCTAAGCCCATACATGCCTACCTTTTATCAACTGAAAACCAATGAAACCACAAATGGGTAACTGAGAAATAATTGGGTAAAATAAATTCTTGTTTGTAAATGTCAGTGCAATTGGGTTATTTGTAACACAACTTCAACAAGTAGATACAGATTCAACATACATATTATATAAAATTAATTTTGAATACCCACGTATTTTCTGTATATGAATATAAGGAATGTATATGGAGAATATAAAGACTATGTCTACATTCAAAGAGATAATTGTGTAGGAACTATTAATTTATTTTGCAAATAATAAGTGAATGTAGGATATTTTTCATTTATAATTGTATTATAATAAAATTATCTCAGAGTGATTGTCAAATTATGAAAGTTTATTGCACATTCTCTCAATAACTAACTGTTTGTTTCACATGGATATATTATCCTTTAGTTTTTTTCTTCATTATTTAACATTTTATTTTTCCCATCAAAGTACACTTCAAAGAAGAATGATTAGGAGTATGAAAAGGGGAGACAGAGAATTTAGTAAAACAAGGTACCCTCCAAAATATCCAAAATCCAGCAAAGGAAAAAAACAGACATGTAAAAAAATATCAGAGGACACTGATTATTACCCAGTGAAAAGACCAGTGTCTACCAAAAAATTACTCTAATCTTTAATAATACTGCACAAAAATAGATTCAGAAGATATTTGTGTTAGTTCTGTTCTCTGAGCAAGTGGAGTATAGTCTCATGGCTTTTCTATAGAATCCTTGGGGTTGTTGTATAGAGACCTTGAGTGCCAATTAAGAATTTAGTTCTCTCTGCTCCAAATCTATACATATTGCCCTTTCTGAGATAATGGCAACAGATCCTGCAATCTTTTCTCCAGCCAGCTCACTTGACATTTTCTCAGTAAAGGTCACTGGGAGAAAGGACTCCTTTTCCTGGTTTCATGCTGTTTTCTCTCCTTTGCTACAGTGCTGTGGCTGACATCTGCATGCATGCAGGAAGTTCTTGTGGTATTCACCCTCCAGCAAGTTTTTGCCACTAGTCACAGCCATAGTTTCCTTTTTTCCAGGCTCTGCCTGCTGACATTTTGGCAGGGGGGTCATTCTACTTGCCAGTCACACTGTGAGATCCATCCTCACCCACATCAGCCTGCAGACTGGGACCTGCCCTCTCCTGGAGCCATCCAGTGAACATGTATGCCATAGAGTTTTCTGTAGTGACAACTGTCTGCCAGAAAATCTGAAACCCATCCCTGAGAAGGTAGACCTGGATCCCATATGATTCTTCCTTTTTGTTCTCTTCTTTAATTAACCCTATGGCACATTTTGTAATTTTCTTCTTTCCTTCTCTACAGGATATCCCTAAAAAATAGTTAATAAATCTTTAAATTGAACTTACCCTGCTTTCTCTGCACTGACTCCACTGACTTATTCACTGTGCCACCATCAGATGTTCAATCTTCATTTTCAACATTCAAGGCCAGGACAAATCAGTTAATTTGAAAATGTGTGAGAAATTATCCTTGGTATTATATACTTAGAAAAAACAAATTCTTGATATTATAATTAATAATTTATATACAATTTATTTTAATGAATAACAGAAAATTTAAAATGTATAATATATACCTGGATACATACTTTTTAAAATTAACATGAATATAGGTTTAAAACAATTCTCCAATAGCAAGGATGAAGTGTCAGATAAAGTATGGACTTCAGGTGACTACGATGTGTCAGTACAGACTCATTCTCAGTGACAAACGTCCCACTCTGCTGAGTGATGCTGATAATGGGGATGCTCTGTATGCAGGGGACACGGGGACATGGGAAATGTCAGTACCTTCCTCTTCTTTTTTTCATGAAACTAAAACTGGTTCCAAAATAATTTCTTAAAAAAGTAGTACAAAATAATTGCAGCATTCTTGAAGGAACTAGAAATGTGTTCTTTAGAGATGGTGAGAATACATTGTACCAAATTTAGGTGAGCCACACTGCCTGGTGCTTACAAACATAGTGTTTTTTTTCTAAACATGATTCCAAGTAGAGCTTTTCTGCTTCAAAATTCCCATATGCACAATTCTTGTCTGACTCTGAAGTTTTTGAAAATCTGAAATACAGAGATAATAATTCATTAATCTGATAGTATATGTTAATATTTTAATAATAAACAATGTATATAGAGTAACAGAAACAGTTCATTCAAATAGTTGTTCACACATTGCTTTTTATTTCTAAGACTAATACCTGACTGAGAAAGCATGAATGAATAAAATAAATGCATTCTCAAAAAACTTACATTTTGGAGAAGAAAGCTGAGCCATTTGTCCACAAGTCAGAATTATTACTGCTTCTATGGGAGACTCCAATCCACATAAACGTATTGAAAATATGCATAAAATTCTGAGAAAACAAATTTTATGAGAAATTAAGTAAATGTTAGTATACTAATTTGAATTAGTAAAAACAATGAAAGTTGGCTGCACAGGAGGAGGAGAAGGAAGCTGAGGACTCTGGTGTGATGGCTAAGTAAACTGTGCAGCCCACCAACACCTGATGACATAAGTGAATAAGCAAATCAACCACCTTCTACACTCCAGGAATTGTAGGTGACCCCACCCAGCTGACCCAGCACATCCATTAGATCACACAACATTCTGTGGAAATGCAGATGACTCTGAAGGAACTTGGGACACCTCAAGTTTCTCCAGAATTTGAGCAGAAGCAACAGTATCCTAACCAACTGGCCAAAGAAACAAAGAAGGTGCAAAGGCCAGCTGCTGAGAAAGAGAAAGAGTTGGTTGCTTGAGTGGGGAGCCAGTTCCAGAGCATCTGGTGATTTTCCTGAGAAGAGCTCAAAAGAAAGGAATTTTGTGTCCTGGGAAAGCCAAACTCACCCTCAAGTGCAGGTGAAGGATGAGGGAATTAACAGAGGATGACCCCAGCCTTGTCATCAGAGAAAGGCTTTTTACTAGTCAAGTTTAAGCTGGTGTTATGGATATTAAAGAACTATTTAAAGATTTGGAAATGATAATTCATGAGCAAGGAAGAAATTGCAAATACACGTGTCCAACAATCCAACCAGCAACTGTCAAGGGCAGCAGAATATCTTAAGAGGATCCTTCATGTTGCTGTGAGATGCAGAAGCCATTAAAGGCACATAGCTATCTTAGGTTACTTCCAGAACTTGGTTATTGTAAATTGTGCTGCTATGAACATAGGGATGCATAGGTTCTTTTGGATTGATGTTTCAGGGTTCTTAGGATACAATTCCAGCAGTGGAATTGCCAGGTCAAAAGGTAGCTCCATTTTTAGTTTTCTGAAGAAATTCCACACTGCTTCCACAGTGGCTGCACCAGTCTGTATTCCTACCAACAGTGCACTAAAGTTCCCTTTTCTCCACATCCTCTCCACACTTGTTTGTTGATTTGGTTATGATGGCCATTCTGATTGGTGTGAAGTGGTATCTCACTGTGGTTTTAATTTGCATCTCTCTGATGGCTACTGATGCTGAACATCCTTTCATATATCTCTGGACTCTCTGTATGTCCTTGGAGAAGTGTCTGCTTATGTCTTTTGCCCATTTTTGAATTGGGCTGTTTGTCTTCCTGGAGTAGTCATGTGAGTTCTTTATACATTTTGAAGATTAAAACCTTGTCCGAGTTACCATTGGCAAATAAAATTTTCCTTACAAAACAAACAAGCAAGAAAAATGTAACCAGAGATATTGAAATTAACAACAAACTGACAGTACCCAGAGAGGAGATTGGAGGGGGTAATGGGGGTGAATGGGGGAAGGGTTTTCAGGAACAAAAGGACACATGGACAAAACCCAGAAGGTGAGACCAGAGGAAGGAGGTAGGAATTGCTGAGGTGGCGAGTAGTGGGGGGAGAAAATAAAGACATTTGTACTTGAACAACAATAAAAAAACTAAAAAAGAAGAAATATAGAAATCCACAACTGTGCCAACATGGAAGGAACAAAACTCTTAACCTATATACATTAATTGATTATGTTATAATAATTTTTCATCTGGTTTTTATTTGTATGTTGTGATTTTGAATGCAACTTCCAATATTATTAAACAATGAGAATGATTTTGAAAGTAATATAAGGAGGGATAAAAAAACCGAATTTATTTATAAAAATTGTGTATTTATTATTATAAATTTAAGCTTCTGTCACCTTCCAAGTACTCTCCATGTGATGCCATAAACCTAGAAGATGTTTTTTTCCACTGCTTAAAAACAGTTTTTGAACTCATCAATTTTGATGCCTTTTGTTTCACCTCTTCCACATCGGCAAAACATTTCCCTTTGAAGGCTTTTTTCAACCAGGGAAACAAAAAATTCACTTAGGGCCTGATTGAATGAATAAGGAGCATGGGAAATGGGGGTCATGGCTTTTTTTGGTCAAAAACTGCTGAACACTCAGCGCAGTGTGGGCAGGTGTGCTTGTAAATCACCCATCATGAAATGGGCAAATGTGTTGAAAGAGTCTTCAAAAAAACTCCCTGGAGCCCAATGCAGCCTCTCACAATAAAGCCAGCTGGCACAGATGGGTTCCTAGAACACTCATCCAGCAGGAAAGCTTGTATTACTAACAAGGGCCTACCCTCTGGAAGATATTTCTTTTCTTGGTTCCCCCTCATAAATTTACCTTAGGAAAAATGCCAAATTTATATTTTTAGGGAATTCATTTTAAAGAGCAACTTTTAAAACATGTTTTTGGTTACAGTTGTCATTCAATATTGTTTTAGTTTTGGGTGTACAACATGGGATTGGACACTTTGAGACGTGACCACCCCAATGGGTCTGGGGCCACATGACTCTTGTTGACCATGCTATCTGTGTTCTGCTTTGCATTGTTGTAACTGCTTTTACTACTGGCAATTTAAAGAACAACTTTTCATAAGTTTTAAAAATGCATAAGCTTTTAAGCTGTTCTTCATTTTCATACATAGGTAACATTTTTTTTTACCATTCTTCCTTTAAAAAGGAATTAGATGTTTGGCAATTAACTCACTTGCTTTTTAAATCAATTTTGTTTTTTATTTTATTTTTATTATTTGTGTGTGTGTGTGTGTGTGTGAGGGAGAGGGGGGGGGAGAGAGAGAGAGAGAGAATTCAAGCAGTTGTCCCACTTACAGTGGTTGCTTCATATGCGCCCTGACAGGAGATCAAACCCACAACCTTAGTGTATTGGGACAATGCTCTAACCAGTTGCCTTACTGAGCGAGGGCCTATATCAAAGTTGTTTCAATGCACTAATCTGAATAACGTAAAGAGGTTTATCTTAGTTTATAGTTTGTATTTTATAGCATTCTTGTATAGCAGTTTGATAGTAAAAAGGCAATGTTGTATATGGCAAGCTATGACACTTGAAATGGAAAAAAATAAAGTACTAAGCAACTAATCAAACTGTATATTTGCAATCAAAATAAAGATGATTCTTCTGAAACAGGCGTGGCTCAGTGGGTTGTGACATGCCCCGCACAGTGAAGGCTCACTGGTCGGACTCTCCCAGTCAGGATGCACGGCTCGGCTGTGGGCCGGGTCCCCAGTTGGGAGCGTGCTACAGGCAACTGATTGCTGTGTGTCTCCCTCTCTTACTATCTCTCTAAAAAGAAATAAGTAAAATAAAAAAATAGATTATTTTAAAAATGGAAGCAAAAACAAGTTAACGCTTTCCAAGTTACATTCTTTTAATTTACAATATATTGTTACACATTTTGGATGCATTAGGAAAATGCATTAGTGTGAAAACTGAAGAGGACAAATGGACAACAATACCAGTTTCACAGCTCTGAAAGTTGATCAAACACTAATAATAACATAATTATTTGTTATTGGAAAAGCTGCTGGAGATTCAAGTAGGAATAGAACAAATTTGAAGTCCTCTAGTCTGGGACTGCTCCTATGTTTCCCCTAATCCCCATCTCAGGTCAGTGAGTAAGAATTGTAATTTCTACAAATTGGGGAACAGTGAAATATCAATGCTGTTGTTTCCACAGGGGCAGACTTGATTAGCAGTGGAAGGGGTTGCTCAATTGCCCACTGCTTTTTCAGTTCCAAGTGTTGAATTACTATAGGTTCCAAATGAAGCAAACCACCCTTTTTCTAGCACAAGGTAGTGCTCTCCATATTGCCAAGCACCGTGCCCACCATAAATATAATAGGAACATACTAAAAATGACAGCATCATAGAAAACAGGACATTAGCTCTCTACATGTGCTTGATTAATGGAAAAAATGTACATATGTATTGAAGAAAAAAAGATGAAAATGTAAAAAATAAAAACCAAAAGGGATTTTCAAATTATGAGCACTCTCTTGCATACACACACAAATTCATCAAATAGCAGATAGTGGAGCTAAACTGACTTGAGGTATTTGAATACATTTAAAAAAATCACTGGTTGTCATCTATGCTATGCACTCACATGGTAATCCTTAGTAAGTCAGGCTAAAAATGAAAATATATAATGAAGTTTTAAAAAACTGAATAAGCATACTTCAAAAGAAAGGATTCTACATAATTGTTTATTCAAATTAAAATTAATAAATCTAAGAAAGATTTAGAATCTACATTTACTATACTATATTATTGAAAATACGTACTTACAAAAAAAATTTAAGAATATGCAAAGAAACTGAAAAATGTTTTTCATACTCAGGGGAAAAAATCAGTGAATAGCACCTAACTTTTACTGGAAGAAGATATTGGATTTATTAGAAAAATAGTTTATGGGAGACATTATAACTATATATATTAAATTATAAAATATTTAAAAATATGTTCAAATAACTATATGAAAATATGATGGTAATGACAAAACAATTCGAGAAATAAAAATGGTATGAATGAGTCAGGTAAAATTCTCAGTTGAAAATGCATTAAAAATTCAATACATTTTCATAAGTTTTGAGATGCAGAAGAAAGAGTTGATGACATTAAAGATGGAGTGATAGAAATGATTAATTCCTGAGGGTAGAGGGAAAAAGAGAGACAAATGAACGGAGCCTCAGAGACCTTCAGAACTTTATGAGAAGAACTGACACAGGCATAAATATTTCCTGAAACTAAAAAGAGACACAGAAAAAGACCAAAAATAACTTTTGAGACACAAAAAATGAACAACTTCTTAAATTTCATGTTAAAAATATATATAGACCCATGCACATGAAGTTGTTTGTGAAGAAATGATCACCTGCTATAAATTATGCTGCATCAATTAAATAACAATGTAGAACTGTCATAAGAATAGACCCATTAATCAGTGGAACAGAACAGAGAGCCCAGAAATAATCCAGGTCTCTATAGTCAATTAATATTCAACAAATGGGGAAGAAGCCTAACATGGGGTAAAAATAGCCTCTTCAGCCAATGGTGTTGAGATATCTACATGCAGCTACATGCAAAAAAAAAAATGAAACTCAACCACCAACTTACACCATATACAAAAATAAAGTCAATACAGATAAAAGACTGAAATATGAGTCACTACAACATAAAAATCATGGAGGAGAACATAGACAGGAGAATGTCAGATATTCCACACAGCAATATTCTCATTGATATGTCCACTAGAGCAAGGGACATAAAGGGAGAATAAACAAATAGGACTTCATCAAAATAAAAAACTTCTGCAAGGTTAAAGAAAACAGTAATAAAATGAAAAGGGAACCAACTGTATGGGAAAATATATTTGCCAATGATACCTCAGACAAGGGTTTGATCTCCCAAATATATCAAGAACTCACATGACTCCATTCCAGGAAGACAAACAACAAAATTAAAAACTGGGCAAAGAGCTTGAACAGACATTTCTCTAAGGAAGACATACAGAGAGCCTAGATACATATGAAAGGATGCTCAGCATCACTAGCCATCAGAGAGATGAAAATTAAAACCACAGTGAGACACCACTTCACACAGGTGAATGGCTATCACAAACAAATCAACAAACAAGTGCTGGAGAGGCTGCAGAAAAAGGGGAACCCTAGTACATTGTAGGTAAGAATGCGGACTGGTGCAGCCACTGTGGAAAACAGTATGGAATTTCCTCAGAAAACTAAAACTGGAACTCCCTTTTCACTCAGAAATTCCACTATTGGAATTATACCCTAAGAATCCTGAAACACCAATTCAAAAGAACCTATGCACCCCAATGTTCATAGCAGCACAATTTACAATAGCCAAGTGCTGGAAGCAACCTAAGTGCCCCTCAGTAAATGAGTGTATCAAACAACTGTGGTACATTTACACAATGGAATACTACATAGCAGAAAGAAAGAAGGAGCTCCTACCTTTTGCGAGAGCATGGATGAATCTGGAGAGCATTATGCTAAGTGAAATAAGCAAGTACATGAAAGACAAGTACCATATAATGTTGCCTATAAGGGGAATCTAGTCAACAAAACAAGCAAGCAAGCAAAATACAACCAGAGACACTGAAATAAAGAACAAACTTACAGTAACTAGAGGGGAGGGGGAGAGGGATAATGGAGGAAAATAGGGGATGGTCCGTCAAGGAACATGTATAAAGGATACATGGACAAAGCCAAAGGGGGAAGGTTCAGGGGTGAGTGGTGGGGATGGGTGTGGTGAGGGGCTGTGGTGGGGTGAAAACTAAGACAACTATACTTGAACAACAATAATATATATATATATATATATATATATATATATATATATATACACATATATAAAGTATAAACTGTCACACAGCATCATACACACAGCATCATAAAAATATATATTCCCAAGCTATTATAGACATAAATATAAAAGTTAATCAATAAAGAAAATGGATAAAACCTAAAAAGTAATGTTACAGATTATCTTCATGAACTTCATTCGGCTAACTTCTGAAACATGTCCAAACTGATCATGAACATCCAAAATGAGATATTGGACTATGATAACATTAATAAGTTTTTGTCATTAAAAGTTTCCAATGTGAGAAGAAAAATGTAATTAATAGTCAAAAAAAGCAGTTCATCTTACAAGTTCAAAAAAGAGCTCATATCCAAAATATAACAACTTCTAGGTAAGAAAATAACAGGCAATATACAGGAGAAATGGTACAACAGAGAATTTCATAATGAATAGTGCTCTGAAAGGTATGTTCTTTCTGCCAGTAATCAGGAAAATGCCTACTAATGTCATAATGATACTTTTACATGGTGATGTAAACTTATGTCATTAAAATTCTTGGCAGCACTAAACTTTGGAAAGTGGAACTATTGGATAAAATGTATATTCACACAATAAACAGGGAAATGGGATAATCTAATAAATTTGTCATATGCACATATTTGTGATTTTGTTATGTCATTCTGACACATAGATGACAATAAATTATAATTATGTGCATATGCAATTATAATAACTATATTAATAATTTTACTTGTATTATTTTAATATTCACAGTATATAAATATATATAATATTTTATTTGTATATAATATAAATTATTTTAAATATAATATAATATTTGGCAAAGAAACACACAAAGATTTTTATAGAACAATTATTCATAATACCCAGATATTTAAAAATCTGTATTCTGGGTAGATTAAAATGTCATGTATACAAAACAACCATTAAAAGTAAGTACTGGTGTACACAATAATATGTATAAATTGTGCAAAATTTCATGTGGGAGTTAAAGGAGACTTATAAATGCATAGTGGATGATTCCCATTAGGTTTAAGGTTAAACAAAGCTAATTTATAATATAAAATATCAGAATAGTGTTTGAATGAAGGGAAGGAGAAGTTACGAGAGAGTGCACAGGAGTGGACTGGCAACACCTATTTCATGATCTCATTTGTAATTTCTGGGTTTTTTCAGTTTGCAACACACACAACCATGATATCTTTAGTTCCCATGATGTATGGTAAAATTAATTTGCAAAGTTTAGAAGGAAAAAGGCACTTACAGATGCATGGTTGTTTATGAAAAGCAGTAACTGGAAATTACCAAGTGTGCATTATGGCAGAACATATAAATAAAATATCATAGAGTTAAACAATGAAATTTTATCAACCTTTAAAATAAATAAACCACAAAAGTATAGAAAATAAGAATCTTACAAATATGAACTAAAATGATATTTTAAATAAAACATTGAAAGCGTTGGAAATCTTACCATTTCTTCTTTATCATCGATATAGAGCAGGTTAGAGCTCTGAGAAGCACAGGCCATCAAACTCTCAGTCCATGTTTTTTGTTCAGTACCCAGGTAATAGCAGTTGCTGGAATATATTAACCACTCTGGTGGACATCGACCACAATGATATTCTGAAGAAAGACTATGTATAGCTATCCAAGAACAAGGTGAATTTTAAAATAAAAATTAATTTCAGTATCTGCATTGGTATAGATACATTAGGTGAATAGTGTATGTACGTACCCTCATGGACTGGTACATATAAAACAAAATACGCTCATATACACTCACACACAGAAAAGGTTCAGCCTCTTATCCAATAATTTATATGCTCACATTAAGCAAACACAAAAACAAAAATATATACTTTTTACAAGTCTTCAATATCAATGAATGAAACCACTCTTTTAGAATACCAAAACAATCTTTGAGCCAATTGGCAACAATGGGTACCATGATTTTAAATGAATATTTTTTCATATTTTTGCATAAGAAAAACACTCTTCTATACTTATCAATTATAAACATACATTGCCCAGGATTATAATTTGTGACACCCCCACCAAAAATAATAAAACCTACTCTTTTGACTACCCTGTGTTACAGACAAAGTATGAACTGTACTCATATCAGAACTTAGAAAGTAATTATGTACCTTCCTGGAATTCTGTTTTCAAGGAAGCATTTTTCTGCTCTGGTGTTACATTAGCTAGAAAAGAAAATAATTCTTATAAAAATTAATATTATCTAAATAAACCATAACAATGTGTTTATGACTCTGAAATGTGATACACTGTCTGGGATCAAAATAATCTGGAATAGCCCTGGCTGGTGTAGCTCAGTGTATTGAGCGTGGGCTGCGAACCAGGCATCGCATGTTCGGTTCCCAGTCAGGGCACATGCCTAGGTTGAAGGCCAGGTCCCCCAGCAACTGCACATTGACGTTTCTATCTCTCTCTTTCTCCCTCCCTTCCCTCTCTAAAAATAAATAAATAAAATCTTTTAAAAAAATCTGGAATAAAATTACTTTAACAAGAAAAATTAATTAAGCAATGATAATTTGAGGTAAAAACATTTCAAAAGCCTAAAAAACCAGACTTCACTATCTCTTACAGTATTTGGGTTAACCAATATACAGAATTAATTTGTATTTCTCAATAAAGTATTCTAAAACATGCCTTAATTGTAACATGACAATATAAACATATATATGAGGTATATATGTACACATTAATATATTTATAAACTACTTTCTAAAATCATTCTGATATTTATACCTTGGACAAATTCAGAATAACTATTTTGCATTTAGTCTAAAGGAATACTTCAAAATGAGAGTTCTATTCTATAATATTATGAACTGTTTGGAGGCACTCGTGAACATAAAAGTAAAAAGTCTTATATAATCTTACAAAAATTTACTCACAGTGATTAACAGCTACCCACGTTACCACAGTGCACATCAGGACAAGGCAGATGACCCCTAGGATCCCAGCAATGAACTTCTCTGGACTTGGCAAAGATGCTGCAGGGAGGGAAATGGAAACACTGAGAAAGGAGGGATGGAGACAATTGTTTGGACAGCTTACACACAGAGAATCATATCTATAAACTTGGACCCCAAACCCATATCTACCACAGTAATCTTTCTCACAGAATATACTATTGTATTTTCACTAAGTATAATGCTCTATGAGTTACCAAAGACTACAACCTACAATAATGTCTGAATAAAATTAGTCTTCAGCTTTCATATTAACATACCATATTCCAACTTCAAGTCCTGATCCTTAAGATGAAAAATATGTGAGTTTATCCCCTTCTCTTTCCCACACCTCTGCACCCAGCTGCACATCCTAGAACAGTTATACTGTGTCTGTTGAATGTGTTACCTTTGCAGTGGCCATTCTTGTCACTCCCTTGAAGATCCTGAGATGCATTTTGAAGATTTAATTCTGCATAGGCTAGTTCCTGCTCAGTTCCTGGAATGGAGCCTTTAGTGCCCTTAGGTTTCACGTGCTGTTCCTTTGAGTCCTTAACCAGATTCAGTTCTGCGTAGGTGACTCTCTGGTCACTCATCTCTGCAGCTTAGTGGTGGCCAAGACTGTGCTCTAAGTAAAATGTACTTACCGAGTAGAATTGGGAGGGGTAGAGGGTGAGTATGAGGCTCATTTCCCAGTCAAAGAATCTAAAGTTCTGGTTATAAATATCTTAGATCTTTAAACAAGTGCTTTGTGGTAGTTACAATGTTTAAGATACTCTACACTTGACAATGTATTATTTGTTTGAGTAATAAATAGCAATTCCTTAATGAGGAATAAGTGCTTTCATAAATAATATCTTCATTAATTTAAAGTGAGTCTACAGAAATATTTTAATACCATTAGAATGCTTGTATTAAAAATTGTAATGGAATTCTATGCAGCAGAAAGAAAGAAGGAACTCCTACCCTTTAGGACAGCATGGATGGAACTGGAAAGCATTATGCTAAGCAAAATAAGCCAAGCCATGAAAAACAAATACCATATGATCTCACCTTTAACAGAAACCTAATCAACAAAACAAAGAAACAAGCAAAATATAACCAAAGACACTGAAATAGAGAACAAGCTGACAGTGTTCAGATGGGAGAGGGGAGGGAAT